>JAZGTJ010013307.1:508-15102 GCA_036877575.1 Botia almorhae
ATAGCCTCTGTTTACAGGGTCAAATGTAGAGAAGCTGCAGCAGTGGGTGGAAATATTCTCACTGGTGTTAGATGCATTGAAGCTGAATGTAAGCACTTAAGCAGCGCAGTGTACCAGTAACCACAGTTCTGTGAAGAGCTTTCCAGAACAATTAAAAGCACCTTCGTTTAGGGCAGCTCTAGTTTTGTGCAGTGACAGGTCACTTCCCCTGTGTGCGTACATTCACAGCATGAATCAGTGTTGGTACTGCTAGCACTGTTTCTGTCTTACACACAAAGACATAACAGAACTACAGAACAATCGTAAGGCTTCTCTGTAGAGTAGAGACCCCAGCAAACAGCCCTCAAGTACCTCTTTTGTTTGGTGAACTGCTGAGTTTTTAACCAGCCAAAATCTTTACTAGATATAATCACGACACACTTCCGCACATAGCTGAAAATCTATTAAAGCAAAATCTTTTAGTTTACATGAGAAAACATGCCACAAAATATATACAGATATTCTCTCACTAATTGTATTCATGAGTCAGTCTTTAAATGTGAAAAGAAAACAGAACACAGGAAACCATATCGTGAATTTTAGATTCCTTAGAACATCTTTAAATAAATGTAAACACGCATACAATGAATGAATGAATGACTTAAATTACCTGCGGTAGATTGGCAATCTGGCAGCTTTGGGTGGCAGTTTTAGCAGTTTTTGAGGATTATTTCTACTTTCGGTTATCTAGCTTTATGAAAAGTGTCATAACTCATACAGCTAGATAACCAAAGACAGAAACTAACCCTCATGAAAGCGGCTTGTGGGCTTCAGAAGTACTACAGAGTTTTGATGGTACGGATGCAGCAGCACAGCTAGAAAGAAATCGCGAAGTTTTTCAATGGCTAAATGACCGTCAGACAGCAGAAAGACGAATAAACCAGCTTTACAGTTTAACTGTATTCAATGTAAACGGGCGTCAACGTGTTTCATACAGGCCATGAACGAACGACACTGAAATAAACGACACAGTTCCTCATTTAGATAACACAGTCAAATTTCATACATTTTCGGAATGGTGCTGTTTTCCGATCATCTATCGGGTAAGGTGTTTTATCACAGAAACACAGGGTGTGTTTTACTGAATAAAAAGAATCAAAATACAATAGTTTTATTTCTGCACAGCGTATATTTATTTGTTATTTCTTGTCTTTTCTGGTCATATCTCATATCCAGAAATATATACATTACATTCCGACCAAACTTCAATTCTTGTAAACAGAAAAAAAATCTCGTCTGTAGTTTAATATACATATTTTACATAAACGTGCTGCACATTATAAAACACTATCATAATAACAACAGACATGCTGTAAATAATCTGTGCGCTCCATTTACAAATGTAATATTAAATTGAGAAATTCCAGTTTCCAAAAGGCAAAAATATTTAACACGTTTACCGTTGATTTTAAATGCCATATGATTTACTAAAGTAATACTGAATGTCATTCCAGTGTCCTGCTAAACAATTATTGTAGAATTATACACATTTATTTCCAGTGTACCTGCCGTTTGAGAATGACATCGTTTTGTAATCTACAGTTTAAAGCTGTAGTGTAACAAACTTGGTGCTATATTAGTGAAAGAAACTATGACTTACGTTAAAAAAACATTCATGCACAAATCAAACGTCTTCTTAATAAATCTTCCTTTTGAATATGTGCTTGTAAAATTCGTAATCCAGGACCCGTGATGATAGATTATGAACAGATATTACTCCACTTTTATATAAACGAGAGGGCACGTGATGGTTGTATTACACTGATCAAACGGGCGAAAATAAACGACACTCATTGGCTGCTGCACTTCCACTGATCGAATGAATATTTTTAAATCCGTTTATTACATCTGAAACATTCATGGACAGAAGCACTCGTGACTAGATTGAGCCCATGACATGTGCATTGAAGCGGGTGACAGATCTAAGACACGTCTCTTCATTCATCTGTCACTGCAGCTCAGTTCTATCCTGTAATCAACACACACTTAATATGAGTAGTTGTGTTAAGAGTGGATGATCTACCTCCAGCGGCACTGCTCCTGTTTCTCACGTGTGTCGATGCATTGCAACCTGCGGAGTGTGTACAATCCACAATGTCTCACTCTGTCTCTGCTCTTCTCAACACGGCCACACGAACAATCACAACAGGTGCTCAACTCTCCAGCCCGTTCATCACATCATCATATCCATTACCGTAACGCGCATGCTCTCCGGCGCGCGCGGCTGTGCCACCAGCGCTCAGCTTCCTGCCTAGCCCCTTCTCTCCTGCAGTGACGTCAGCGAGAGGCCGGCCAATCACAACTGCAGGTGCGCGCCGTGCTGCACATGAACCAATCAGAGCGCAAGGGCGCAGGACGCCTCAGCGCGTCGCACTGAAGTGTTCGCCTGTGTTCAGTTTCTTAATGAACAGATCTGAGATCAGCAGCCCTGTGACGTGTTTGTTTATTCATTTACTGAAACTCAAAAACATGCAATAAAGAGCCGAGACCACAGACGTCCAACAAAGGCTTTCAATAAAGCACAATTTATGCATAATAATATTGTATAATATTTTGTACAAAATCATAATTTATTTTATAAGTGCTTATTAGACATTATTGGTAATATTATAATTATAATAATAATTCACAAATCTCAATTTTAATTCATGTTTCAACCAATTAGAAATAACATTTGTTCCAATATATAATACAATTCGTTAAAAAAGAAAAACACGTTTGTTTAAAATGTGGTTTTAGAATAATTAGAGCGTTTGTCTGCATGCACCGGCATTAAGACTAATTGAAGATTAAGATGAAAGAATCTAATGATTATCGGAACGAACTTTTTTGCAGCATTTCCACAAAATCTCTAAACTAATCCTTTATCTGTTCCCTGTGATTTTTATCATTATTTTTATTTTAGACGCTTTGGTTTATCGTACGAAACAAATAAACAAAAAAACAATTATGACCTATGTAAAAAAACAAAACATTGTCATGGAACAAATAATTACTTGATGATAGCGAAACATTTAGAAATATGTATAAAATGATCAAACTGTTAACATTTCTGTCATACTTTTGCCTACGTCACACCCAATTTCCTGCAGAAATTTAAACGTACTGCTGACCAGGTAAAAGAGCAAAAAAATAATAGTTGATAAATTATTGCAAAAGAACAACAAAAAATATAAATAAAATGATTGATGTTCATGCCTTTCTTTCAGTCTTTGGTGTTATACTTTGTGCACAATAGTTGATAAAAGTTTTAATTTTAAAAACCTTAAAACAACCTACAAACAAATATATTTAAACACATGCAGATAAATAACTGATGATAATTGACATATATAAGGAGAGTGTAAAAAGAGACTGTTGTTCAGTTGTTCAGTGTGAATCAGTGTGTGTGAGGTGGATGACGGACTCTGGATGGGGACAGAAGACATGCTCTGACTCCAGAACTCATCTCATCATGTTTTCAAAGAATAAACACACTTCATGCATCAATTAAGAAAACATATGTTTTATTGTTGCACTGTAAATATTATTTAAAATGTTTTTAATGTTCAGTTTTGATTTACATGCGTGTATATAAATTTATAAAATTGTTTTCTGGGCCTTTCTGTCCAAAGGAATTCATGTCTGCATTCCTCCAGAATATAATGCAACACTGACGCGTGCTGTGAGGTAACGTGACCTCTGACCCCTGCTGTCTGGGGGTCATGGCTCTCTCAGCCCCTGTAGGGAGGGCGGCTGTCTGGGAAAACTGATCCAGACAGCTCAAAGAACACATCTGTGTGGGGAGGAGAGAGGAGACACGACTGAGGGTGTCTGCAGCACCTCAGAGCTGTGACTGACAGAGCCGCACACACAATCAGACGGACACGCACTGATGCACACAGAAAAACACAAGCGAGACACATTTATTCATGACGGTTTATTTAATGATTATTATCATCATATTTATGACAGATATCTCAAATCTCAATACAGTATTTCTCTTACAAAGATTACTATAATATACTATCTTACAGGTTTGATTCCCAGGAAACAAATACATACAGTCCCCATTCAGTGTGTTTTATGAGTTTAGCACTTTGGGATATAAAGTCTTGCAAAGCATAAATATAAATGCACACATAAACACCAGCGCCTAAAACGTTGTCTTCGGTTTTCTCGGGCCGTTAAATAAGCAGCACAAACATCAGTTCATGAGGTCCGGGGACTTCACACACACACACACACACACACACACACATTACAGTTCACATTACTGTGAAATATTTTACTGAAAATTTTGGCAAATGTTGCTGAAATGTCGCTAGTTTGCTTTCCTGTGTTTAAACACTTTCTTTTTTACGTTTAAATATTTACTTAATTACATTAGTTAAAATAATAATAATAATGTTTTAAAGATAATAATTATTTTGTTTTTGTTTCATTTGTATTTCTTACATTCAACATCAGCCCCGCCCAGAAACACACTTATTGTTCCCGTCCTTGAACTCCAGACCACCTGTCAATCAAAAGACAGACACCCAATCATAAGCCCTAAAAAGATTCTTTCTCTTGTTCCTTCATTCTCTTCATTATAACGTTCATTAGTTCTTAGAGTTCATATCTGAATCTCCAGCACACCTCCTCTAGTTCCCGCTGTGGTCCATTGGTTCTCTTAATCACTGTGGAGGCAGAGAGTGCTGTTTTTATAGTGGACTATAGGGTCAAATCACCCCCCTCAGACCGGAGCCCTGCGAGCCCAGCACTCAGGACCACGTCATGAATGGAGCTTGATTTACTCATAAGAGGGGCTGTGTCCAATCACATACGTGTTAAATGAATATACATGAGCGGCACAAGGACCGCGGGAGGGTGTGTGAGGGCAAACAGAAGGAGGGGTTTCCCACGTTCCTCCCCAGGAGCCCAAAAGCAGTTAATTAAAACATTTGTTCCTTTTAGTTTCCACTGAGACGAGAGCTGAGATCGTCACGTGATGATCTCACACTCACAGCTCCACACAGAAAGCTGTTTATTGCTTTATTTGCGGTTGTTGTTCTGCCTCTACACTACCAGTTCATTAGGACCCTCATATGCATTTAACATAATAAATAAGTCATCAAAAGATGAAACAACACAACATGACATTTTGGGATGATGTGGTGATTTTACCTGTTGAACTGCATTCTGATCAGCTGCATTCTGGGACAGTTTTAATCAGTATTGAAGTAGCTCTTACTTTGGCTTGTTCTTCAGTACAACACCTGCATTAAAAATAAAGTTGATAAATAAAAGTTCAGTGTTTCAAAGACATTTTCATACAAGCACAAATGTTATCTACAAAACTCATTTCAGGCATTTAATCATAATTACATCAAAATGTTTTGAAGTGTCTTTATATGGTACCAGATGTTTCATTTTTACTCACTCTAAATGTAGAATGACACATTAACCAGAATATGAAGTACATGTTTATTCTGTTGATAAATATCTTAAAGAAATGTATGTGATATGCATCTGTGCTTTGACCTCCAACATCCAATAATCTGTTTGTGTTGTTAATGGCACAGACACGTGACACTGTCACCTCTGACATCATTCAACTGACTTCAGACCACGAGGGGCATCGCTGACATCACTGACAGCAGGAATTTTCAGGATCTTATTATAAACGTCACGTTCACTCAGGCTCGTCCTGAAGTCAACACGGGCACTGGGCGCCACCTTGTGGTAGAAAGCTGTAACAACTTACAAACTTTAACACGTAGTACACAACGTTTAGTAAACATCACCCAATGTTTTGGGGGAGGGTATGTCCAAAAATGTGACCCCACTTTTCTTTTGTGCACTTAAGTTGTTGTGTTAGTTTAAACAGGATAAGTCACTTCGTCTCGTTGCTGAAGTCGTTTCAGTGAGTGTCTCCTCATTATAGCGCACACAAACTGAACAGAAGCATCACGGCCAGCTGCCACAGCACACACGCGGCAGTCTAATGGTCGCGTTGTTCGGCCGCTGGTTCTGATCCGCAGGTCAAATCAAATCAGATTAACCGAATACAGTTAAATGCTTGTTAATCCTCTTCTCAAGGTGTGACCAGACTGAAGGACAGAACAGGTTAATGTTTCTGCCTGTTTCTCAGCAGATGTTCTGACTGGATGTTGTATGCCATCACTTGGAATGAGGTGTTTAACATACTGTAATCTGGGATTACAGACAGTAGAAAACTGAATACTGTCATGTTTGATTTGAGAGATAAAGTCAATCTAATGCCATGAAACATAATTCAACCTCCATATATTATCTGAAATATCTCCATCTTCTACACAAAGTGTAATTGATTCATTTTCAAACATTCAAATTTCATGAATTTTGATTGAATTTTTGATGCATTGAAACATTTTTACTGTCTTTACTGTCAGTCCATCCACTGCAGATCTGTAACTGTATACACACACGTGTAATATAAAGCATGAAGACAAGAAAAGACTGACAAATCTTTAAATTAGCTTTAGTTAGTTCAGCTTCAACACCACATATATAAACTAACAATTATAACTACATAAAAATACATTTAAATACACTTTGTGCACAAATGAGTTTGTACTATATCAGTTCAAGACTGTAAATCCATCAACACAATTTATTAGCTAATCCCTGAAATTATTTCAAGACAGGAAATCATGATGTGTTTTAAATGGCAGTGCTGTCTAGAAGTTGTTCAAGACATGCTGCTGCAGTTCCCTGAAGTCTTCTGCACTCAGCAGATGTTTCTGCATGATGGCTTTGACTCCATCTTCAGTAATAGTTTCAAAATCTTCTCTGTTTTTAAAGGGAAGGTGTCCAGAGAGTTCACACAGGGCTACATTGAACGCAGATTCTTCCTTCACCCCAAAACAGGATAATCTGGGCCATATGATGACCCTCACCCCATTTCGGGCTGAGGACGTGTCACTCTTCCTGTTTGGGGGGCAACCTCGGGTGATAAAGAGGTTATGTGCCACGTTCCTACCAACCATAATATCTGTGAGTTTACACACAGCACTGACAGTCAAGAGCAGATCTGAGCCGTGCGTGTAAAACAGAAATCCGGTCGGAAAGTCCACCAGGCGGTACAGGTTCTTTTTGGGGAGAATCGGTTCTGTTGGGCATCTTTCAATCCTTAATCGGTGGTTAAGGTAATAACCATGTAGATGTAGATGGTTAACAGAAGCAAACCCACCCATGCTGTTAAACCCGACTCTGAAACCTGGATCTGCACTGAGCAGAACCGCCTCAATTCCTGTTTGGACCGCCAAAGGGGTCAGTATCTGCGGGTGACAGCGGTCCGGTTCTGGGACGAGCAAACAGTGGCCGAACTCTAAAGGGCTCACGTTAATGATGACGTCACACCTCTTATTTGGAGTGATTTCATGAGCTTCGCTTCCATTTGTGTCTTCAGGATCAACTTTCTGTAAATCAAACAGCAGCTCTTTGGGGTGGATCTTGTTAAAACTGAACTGGTTCGGATCGAAGTCCTGTCGGATGCTCAGGATTTCCTGCGGTTTTCGTCTCTCGATGCCTCTCAAGATGTTTAGCTGAGCGATGAAGCCACACGAACCCGGAAGGATCCGCGTCTCCAGATCACCCAGGTGGTACCGAAACAGCCCGGCGTTCATCTTCTCCGTCCATCCGGACCGCAGAGCGATGTCAAATCTGGAGCAGATCTGAAGTCCGTCGCAAGAAACATCATTCACAAAATCCCCGTCCGTGTAGCTGAAAACGGAACAGTCATCCATAGCTACTGTTGATTACGCGCGGCTCCTCGTTTCTATTTTAATGTGATAAAAACTGACCTGATAAATTCTGTTCATTACAGTAATTAATGTGTTTCAAGTCTGTGTTATTCATAGATCTACACCGGGCAGGAAAATGACATCGCAACACGTGTCTAAATGAGCCATGATTGGTCAGAAACAGTGTCGGTATGGAAAGCGAGAGGACTCATATCGCGTGTTCAATCGCGATTTGTAGTTTTTCATCCTCTGGCTTCTATATTTTATGAGTAAACTGCGTATAATCGTGCTCTTCTTAATAGACGTTTTATTGTAGGCAGGGACGCATTATTTGGGATTCTCTAAATTGTTTTCTACCTTATTAAAGGTAGATTTTTCAAATTATTTTTTAAACTGACTCTTTTATCCAAGGCGACTTACGAATGAGGGAGCAGTTAACATTTTGCCTTAATAAGAGGCAACAGTGACAGCGTCTACACGGCTGCGCTTACCAGCAGAAAGATACTTACAGTTAGGAAAAAGTGAACATACCAGTATTTGATAACCAACAGAAATGGCACAGTCTGTCCTTACCTGAAACCTGTGTTTAAATCACACCATATCTACATCATTGTATACCCGACCAGTATGCACCATTATGATTAAAGCTACTGGAATTTTATTTTGGATAAAAGGATAAAATTCTGGATAAAATTCAAATAAACTTATTAATTTCCTTATGCAACATTTAACCTCTGTTGCCCTATTTTTATATTATATTTATATATTTAAAACGATCTGGTAGGAATATTTACACAGTGCGACATTCAACCCCCACAATAATCTAACCAATCAGAGATCAGTGCGCCTCAGATCCAGTCAATACCAGCACACTGCATCATTTCACCGTTTTAATCTGCTAATACTTCTTCAACTCATCACAGTGAGATTCCTGCAGAAGCTTTTATACATCAGACAGAGAGAGAGAAAACAAATAATGGGACACAGAGCTCAGGTTCGCTATTGATCTGATGCAATGTATCTAAGACAATGTGCCACATTGCTGTGCTGTGAATTGCTGACAGGGGGCAGTAGAGAGCTGTCCACCGTCTAGTGTGGCTTCAGTATGAGTGTTACGTTCACCAACACAATCTCACAAGAGCTGCTATCAAACCACCCACGATAACAGGCAGAACATCCAGCAGACTGTATGTTTGGTACGGGAGGTGTTTGAGAGGGTCTTTGTTCTTCTTAATGAATCTATCAGTGATGTGGGCTGAGACGACAATAAAACTCAATCTCACAGCTAAAGACTTTAATAAGACGTGAGACGTGCTGATGTTTTGAAAGGATTTGTGTGCCAAAAAATGAAAATCTGTCATCATGTACTCACTCTCCTGCCATTTCAAACCCGCACGGCTTTTCTGTGAAACATGAAATGATTTTAATGTTCAAGCAGTTTTATTACAATTAAAGCAGTGACCAGAAACTGTATCTCCAAAAACAACATTTAAAAAGTAGTTACAGTAGGCAGTGAATCTTGACTGTAATATGATTTTGCTGCCCACAGTTATTCATATATGAGTTATTCATATATTATTCATATGAACGCAATAGCTTCTCGTCTGATTTATTAAAGTGGTGGTAAATGTTGAAGATGAAAGACTTGTGTTTTACTCCTGCTGTGGGCTGAATCAACAACTTAAAAGTCAACAACTTGCATCATGACTCACGTCTGACTGAATCACTGCTTCTGCAGGTTAACTAGTGAACAGAGCTGCATGTTGACTTCATTTCCAGGGTCTGAGGACTTATCCCAAGAATGATGAGTGATGCAGTTACAGAACATGTTTCAGAGGTGCATTAAACTTGCAGCAAAGACATAAAACAGTCTGAAACTTTTAATAAAAATTGATTGGAACAAATTTTCAGCCCTTATTCTTGATACAAAGCAAATGTTTGGGTTTGTACAAACCCTGCACACACACACACACACACACACACACACACAACTGATCTTATTGATCCAGCTGAGTGGTTTAAATATCAGCGCTAACACAAACACAAGTCACAGTAAAGGGAATCATTCATTCATTCATTCATTCATTCATTCATTCATTCATTTCACTTGTACAGCTCATATATGATGTTCACACACACACACACACACACACACACACACACACACACACACACACACACACACACACACACGAGGTGTGTATCTATATAAAAGCTGTTTTTACACTGTGAAACTCCAGCTCTTCGCTGTCAGACTCGGAGTTTATTCCCCCCACCGCATCACCGTCCCCCCACACAACGGGGATCTCATGGTAAGATACCTTCCCTCGGCCCAGTCCAAACCGTATCCCCCCTCCACTGGAGTCCATCATTGGCAGTTTGGTCCTCCTGCAGAAGGGGGCGCTGGCTGCTCTGGAGTACAACTGCAAAAGCACAAAAACAGCTGTGAAAGTAGCCAAGATGAAGGCACAGCTGAGCACTACCATGAGCACCGGCAGCCCAGGCACACGCAAGGACCCCGGATTCCCCTCGCCAGTCACTCTGTGCTGGAACACAGGAATGCTGGGAGATTTTCTCTGCACCTGGTTCTGGTGCAAGCAAGATGTGACCGCAAGGTGACTGTGAGGAGGGCATGAAAGACACTGGTCTTCCCCCAGCCCGGAGCACGTCAGGCAGGCCGGGTGGCAAGGCAGACATGCCTGTATGGTGGAGTGCTCCACCCAGTTGTCCAAAGAAAAATTGAGCAGCTGTGGTCCAGAGATGAAGCCGGGAGGGCAGGACTTCACACAGCCTTGCAAGAAAAGAGAGAAACCCACACTGCATTCTGGAACAGAGATCAGAAGTTCACATCTTTAAAGTCAACATGAAACGACATTCGAAGCCGTTCATATCCATAATGTCATGATTTTTTCATGAGTGAATAAATATTCAAATAATGTAGGATTATGAAAAGTGTAGTATAAAATTACTGCTAAATAAAACATTCGCCTGCCTGTGTGGTCTGTGTTATATCAGCAAGAGAGATGAGCAGCTTTGGAGCTGGAGAAAGTTATGAAATTGTGGGCAAAGAATATGAAAATGTTTTTCTACAAAACAACATTATGAATCATGCAAAATACATCCAGAAATAACAGCTCAAGTAAGTGAATACAAAAGCAGAAGTACAGGAAGCAATTAATGCAATAATTAATGCAGAGGTAAAACATACCTCAGCCAAGCATGAGCATCACCAGGAACATTTATAAAGAGTTTAATCTGAGGTCATATTTGTGACACTGTGGGCACTGTACGGTCCTCACTGTAACTGTTATTAGGGTGAACTAAAGCGACCTCATTACACAAATGAAGATTTGTTTACTGATGTGAAGAGGCCGCAGGGAAAGCACAACCTCACACCAGTAAGAGATTTTTAAAACTTTCCCCTTCTTCAATAATTTAATTCTCTCTTCAGCATCACAGTGCTTTGCAAAATTCATTCATAAGAACTGAGGAGTCACACTGACACATATGAGAATTACTCACTACTACTACTGTGTGTGTGTGTGTGTGTGTGTGTGTGTGTGTGTGTTTTCATCACCACAATAGTCGCCATTTAAAGGAATACATCAATATTTATTTACTGTATATTTAATATATACTGTTGTTCTGTGAGAAACAAATGTCTATTTAGACACACATTCATGTCTGTTGAAGTATGGTGAAGTATGTTGAAGTATGTTGAAGTATGGTGAAGTATGTTGAAGTATGTTGAAGTATGGTGAAGTATGGTGAAGTATGGTGAAGTATGGTGAAGTATGGTGAAGTATGGTGAAGTATGGTGAAGTATGGTGAAGTATGGTGAAGTATGGTGAAGTATGGTAAAGTATGGTAAAGTATGGTAAAGTATGGTAAAGTAACAGCATGTGTGTTCAGACCACATGAGGGTGACTGAATAATGACAAGACCTAAGAATCATGTAAGTTTACTGCCAAACACTTTCTGCTGTGTGTCTTACCGATGCAGATCTGCTGCGTGTCAAAGGTTTTGCAGCTGTTGTTTGAGGGTCGGGTGTCATCACGGTCCAGCGGGTCTGTGGTGCTGGTGCCGGTTCCGTACAGGATGAGTGTGAACTGAGAAAGGACACCTGCAGAGATGATGTTCAGCTTTAAAGAAGATGCAGTGGAGATCACAGAAACCTGAAGCACAAGAGTTCAGAAGATCACCGTAGTCGTTAAGTCCAGCCATGTTCTCAATCTCCAGGGTCCACTCTCCCCGCGGGTCCTCGTCCCAGGAGTGTGTGCTCATGAAGGCCCAGTCACTGAACCCTTCGCCGGACGTGTCCTGAGGTCTGGACACAGACAGAAGATGTCTGTGTGTATTGACTGTGTGTGAGTGCTGGAGAACTGATGACACGTGCGAGTGTGTTTACCGTGGATCCAGCAGAGTGGATCGCGTTCCCATCGGGCTGATGAGGTGAATGGCCAGGTTTCCTCTGTGACTGTAGGACAGAGTGAGTCTGGCCTGCACATGCTCCAGAGAGCTCACATAATCCAGCTGTCCAAAGCAGGCCTCCACAGATCTGCTGAAGATCAGGTGGGTTTTGATATTCCTGCATAGCAGACAGAATCTGAAATCACTCAATCAGATTATTAAGGTGCAGTACGTGATTTCTGAGCAATGCTGTTGCTGTTCACACAGCAGGACTGTGTGCAAACACGGTATTTCTTTCAAAAGACACAGAACAGAGATTTAACAATTTTTTACAAAATAGTTTTCAACAGTTTCACTCTGGCAAACAGAACAGAAATCACATGACAGATCTTTTGTTTCAGGCACACTGAATGTCAGATCCTGAGGTTGACCTCGGGTTTGTCAGGTGGCTGATCTCAGCTGTCTGTGCCTTACAGCTTCAGTTGTAGTCCTCACCTGGACTCAGTCAGCATATCAATGACACATTGGTGCTGCGGCCCCACGCTGCTCCAGTTCTGAGCCAATGCGACCATAGCGCTGGCGTCCATCAGACCATAGCCATAAGAATGACTCACTGCCACAGAGAGAGAGACAGAGAGAGAGAGAATGATGAGGGCAGATGTGTCCATCCAGCCATTAAATGTAGTCCCAAAGATCCCATCTCTCTGATTGGTTAACAGAGCTGTCACCTACCTAGGCGCCCCACGCCATTGGTCCTCCAATCATTAGTTATGAGGTGGGCGGGGCGTGAAGTTCTCACTACCAGATGCTGCATATCTCTCCACGTCAGGTTCAAGCTGCACAAAACCACAAAACAATGTACAAATGTTACTGTACGAATATTAGACATGTTTCAAATTCAAATGATAATTCACACACAGTTATTTTCTGGAACAGGATGTCGTTTTAAAGGTCACATAATTAAAACTTTTCTTTTGCTCAAGTGATGGAAAATTATAAATGGAAACGTTCCGTCCTGAATCTGCGCATAATTTTGTAATTACATGGGTGATGAACAAAACAACAAAACACACAAGACTGAAGTCCCTCCAAAAGCAGCAATATCAGGATAACTGCACGCGAGCTCATCAGCTTCATTTCTGGCAGGAGGAACTCATTATCACTCAGAACATGTTTAAAACATAATAACGCAGCGATGTTTTATACCTGCATCACAAACTGTTTTCACCCCATTAACACGCATGTCAACTGCAGCATCATGCTGTTAAACTTCATTTGTGTTCTGCTGATAATGATCAGCATCAGCAAGCGTGAAACACAACATCTGGTTATTTTCAAGGTAATTTATGAGGAACGTGACCTCAATAAATTCATAAAGTCACATGCATAATTTATAAATTCATAAAGTTTACATGGGGAAAATCTTGCTGGACAAACGGTGAAAACACAGATGACTTGTTGCACAGGCCCACAGGCCCCTTCCTGTATTTCAGTCTCTACTGTCATGTGAAAACAAACTGCTGCATTATGAGGAAAGTCACGATTACCATCATCAATTCAGCACAATTACAAACTAATATTTCAAGTCAATAAATGAAATAACAGTTATGACAGAGGACCTGGACTATGGCACATTTACTGCTGTTCTGAGGAAGTCATGGGCTTGAGCACCACAGAAGGGCTGAAAATGATGCGTGTGAAAGACAGATGATAAAGACAGACGATAAAGACAGACGATAAAGACAGACGAGAAAGACAGACGAGAAAGACAGACGAGAAAGACAGACGAGAAAGACAGACGAGAAAGACAGACGAGAAAGACAGACGAGAAAGACAGACGATAAAGACAGACGAGAAAGACAGACGAGAAAGACAGACGAGAAAGACAGACGAGAAAGACAGACGATAAAGACAGACGAGAAAGACAGACGATAAAGACAGACGATAAAGACAGACGACAAAGACAGACGACAAAGACAGACGATAAAGACAGACGATAAAGACAGACGATAAAGACAGACGAGAAAGACAGACGAGAAAGACAGACGAGAAAGACAGACGATAAAGACAGATGAGAAAGACAGATGAGAAAGACAGATGAGAAAGACACATGATAAAGACAGACGATAAAGACAGACGATAAAGACAGACGATAAAGACAGATGAGAAAGACAGATGATAAAGACAGATGAGAAAGACAGATGAGAAAGACAGATGAGAAAGACAGATGAGAAAGACAGATGATAAAGACAGATGAGAAAGACAGACGAGAAAGACAGATGAGAAAGACAGATGATAAAGACAGATGAGAAAGACAGATGAGAAAGACAGATGAGAAAGACACATGATAAAGACAGACGATAAAGACAGACGATAAAGACAGACGATAAAGACAGA
>JAZGTJ010013308.1:0-15101 GCA_036877575.1 Botia almorhae
CACATTGATCACTATATATTAGTTATGTGCAATCCCTGGGATCGAAACCCATGACCTTGGCGTTGTTAACGCCATGCTCTAACCACTAAGCTACAGGAAAGCTATAGATGGATGTCTTTGTCCATTGTGCCATGACTTACTGTTGTTTTCATTAAGTTGTTAAACGTGAAAAATTGGTCTTGAATTGTCTGCATCATTTTAAAGCAAGAATTCATATGTACAAACAACTTAAGGCTTTACATTAGGATTAGTACATGGTAAATATAACATATTTACAACAACAGAAGATCCCTTTAAACTCACCTTCCAGTTCATCTTGATTAAGCATGATGGGAGGAAGCACTGGCCAGAGATTCCATTCTGATCGACTATCCACTGCTGAGGAATGACCCTGTCTTGGCTGATCGCTCAGACCAGACTGGCTGGAAGAAGGGTGTTCATGCAGAGTTTCATCCGTGAACTGCTGGACATCTGTAGCTTGTCTTGATTGAGGACTCTGAAGCTGGGTTTTTGGGGTATAAATTGGGGTGTCTGGCAGGAAGGTGGATGGTGTTTCCTGTTTGCATGTGATGAGCGATTTGGAGAGACTTGTGTTAAGGAACTCTATCTGTGAGCTGGCCTGGCAACAACTTCCCGGAGAGCTGAAGTTAGGATCAAGTGGAGTAGTAGAGCAGCCCTTGCTATGATCTTTATTTTGGTTGTGATCAGAATCATGGTTATCTTCATCATCAGAACCGATGTCAGCCCCATCATCAACACTGACGTTTTCTGGTAACATTAAAAGGGGGCAGAGATAAAGACATATCCTCTATGGCAGGGCTGGACAACTCTGGTCTTTATGATCCACTGTGTAGTGGAGCTTAGCTCCAACCCTAATATGACACACCTAGACAAGCTAACAAAGGTCTTCAGGGTTACTAGAAATCTAGAGGAAGGTGAGTTTAATAAGCTTTAGAGCTAAACTCTGCAGGACAGTAGATCACAGGAGCCGAGGTTGCTCAGCCCTGCTCTATGGTATTATAGACAGTTCTGCTGTTAACAAAGGATGGAAATGTAATGTCTGTTGATCTTAATTGTAGATATTGTTCACCCTTCACATATTATAATATAACATTTTCACAGTTTGAAGATAATTGATTATGCAAAGCGTCTGTTAGCAATACAGTGTCCATACCTGACAGGACATCAGAGAAGCTGCTGTTAAGGTCAGTGCTGCGACTGAACTGGCTGGATGCAGGCCGACTAAAGTCTGACAAAGAATTTGGGGTTACAGAAGAGGTTGGGGTGGCTGGAGTACTTGGGGTGCCCAAAGTGGTTGAGGTCCCTGGGATGCTGGGGGTTGTTGGGGTGGAAGGAGTGCTTGGGGTCATTGCCTCATCTTGTGCCATTTCATGGGTCCCTTGAATCAGGTCTGGTAGCACAGAGTTTCCATCCTCGTCCTCATCTTCATCTCCTAATGGGATGTGTGTGTTGGGGGACTGGAATCTCTGAGGGGGATCAACAGACCGAACAGTAGGAGATGGACTAACTGGGAATTCTAAAGAGGTTTTACTTGGATTAGGGGATGCCGGCACATGGGGTGAATCCACAGCAAACTGTCTTCTACCAGAATTACTGAAGAATTGCTTCCTTCTGTTGTCTGTGGAAAGATATTTAAAATGGTATGAGAACAATATTCCAAAGATGTTATAAAGACAACTTTTATGGGAAGATTACACATGGTTTGAGGTTAGGGTCACTCTCCAGAGTGAGATTTGGAAAATCTTTATAAAAATGCAAATGCTAGTGTTAATGCATAAGAGCAGAAACCCTTCTCCAAACAAACCATTCCACAGCACACAGAACTAATGCATGCACATCAGACTCTAGTCTGAAGCTGTCTCATGGATAAATGAACCCCTCAACAGGCCCACAGACAACTGGGCATACTCACACACTTAACACACAGACACACACACACAGCCTTAATGACAGGCATTGTTCGGGGCACACAAAAAACGTCCTGAATAATTAACATTGGGGTCCTGCATGAGGGTCAGGCAAAAAGCGTATTCATCATCATTTACAGCTAAAAAGGAGAGGAAAGAGGCAAAGGCCATCCAGCCCAATGGCTGACGCTATCCCACTCTACTGAGCCTCAGAGCAAACAGCCTTTTGCCTGTTGTGGGCCCCTAGCTTCTAACAAGGGCCCTGGGACACTCCCCCCTACCGCTCCAAAACTCTGTACCTCTGCAGGAGCAGCTGTGCAGTTCCCAACTCAGTATGCAGAGTGCCTCTAAGATATGATAATTACCACTTGTGACCACTATATGAGGGAACTCACTCTCATAATTGGGATTAGAAACCCCATACAGCTAATTATGAATGCAGTGACAGCAAAGCAAACAAATGATTCAAATCTCACTCTTTCTCTCTATGGTCCTTAGTGCTGATGCCCACTGTGTGGTATTTACAGGGACTTTCCTGTTGTGTGATGTGCAGTATTCTTTGCAGGACTTCTTCTTGGTAAAGAAACTGTAACTCTGTAGGGTTGTCTTGTTTTGATTGCTTAATGTTGTAGCAACTCTTGCTACTTTTGGCCATAGAATTAACGGCAGACATAGGAACCATCTGAAAGGCTAATAAACAATATCAGCCTGACTCATGAATCTTAATTATCTGTAATGTTTGCTAGTCGTAATCAATTTGTTGGCCGCTAGCCAATTAAGGATTAACCAACTTAAAATTACCAACTGCAAGTTCACCGATGTAACCGGTCTACAACATGTTAATTTATGCATGTGGCTAGAATTTTTATTTTGTGGCCAATAAGAAAGCTCCTAAAGTATAATGATTATTGCTCAAAAACTGTGGATAGAGGCAAACTTAGAAATGTCTAAAAGGTTTCTACGCCCCTGAAATTAGCACAGAAATGTACACAAGTAAGGCAATGTCCCTGGCTCTCCTCCCCTATCGTTTGTTCGCAGTATGGTTGTTGTCACTCTGCCTGGTCTCTCGCCAGGCCAGTGTTGTGCGAGTCCCCCAGCAGGGGCCTGTGTTCAAGCAGACCAGAGGCCCCCGCACAATACACTCTTGTTCCACTCGGTCTGTGTCACTGAGGAGTCAGAGGACAGGAAAGCGAGAGAAAAGGGCTGAGTGAGTAGAAAGAGAAGAGAGAGAGAGATTGGCAGAGGGAGAGAGTAGAAAGTGCATAGCTGTACTGCTGTTCTGACAATACCATTGGTAGTCCATCTGTCACAGTCTCACACATACGCACAAATAGGAAATGTGTGTGCGGGCACAACATGTGTCATATCGCACTGTTCTTGCCCCCCTACTCTCTCCTTGGGGAGCTAAAGGCAGGTCGGGGTTGATTGTTAGACTCTCCGAGCGCCATATGGCCGTATAATTAGTTTTGGCCTGTGATGTGGAGTAATGCTCCCATCTCTGTTGACTCCCAAGCAAGCTATGAAAAACGCGGTTCTGATGTGTGTTAATGACCAATCCTGCCCAAATACCTTTACACCACAACACTGAGGCTTAAAGAGGGCAACAGGCTAGACCACCAGGAGGGCGGCGCCAAACAAACAAAGACACACATTCTGTTTTAGTGGATACATGACAGGTTAAATGACTAATGTTACTCAGGATAAATTTAAACGAGGGCTGTCAAAATTAACACATTAATTCATCCTGAACGGGTTTTGCTAATGTCTTTTCTTCACATCCCTTGGCTAGTGTTACAGTACATGATCACACTATCAGTGAGTATCATGAAGTGAGAGAAAGCAATCGACCAAAGATGGTCTACATGTTCCTATGATCAGACGTGCTTAATTCCACATCCTCCAGGCTTGGGAGACTAATGGGCACAATGTGTGAGACCAGCATGTACGACGCTTGTGCGTTTCAAACTCTGACTGCATTCCATTGGAGCAAAGAACACTTTGCTAAATGTAACACCTGCCTCATATTAAATGATATCAGCTAACTAGCATGACAAAACCAAAATCTGTATCATTGATAAATGGGGCTTTAATTGTATAAATGAATGTATTACTGACCTGTCCATTCTTGATGTTGTGGAGCACTCAGGCACTGCTGTCTTTGTTTTTGTCCCAGACGAATAGGCTCCAGTCTGGGCTGCATGTTCAGGAAATGTGGGGGTCTAGGATGGGAAGGACAGGCCTCCATATGAGCGTTAAAACGTGGACACGGGGGTGGTGGGTCGTTCCCCCGCAAAACTATCTGAAAAGATAAAAATAAAATTCGGTAAAATAATTCAAATAAAAAAAATTTAATGTAGGTTTTAAAATGTGTTTTAAAATAGCCTAATTTACCAGAATTCACTTAGATAGTAACTAGGTCTGAAAAAGGTCTGAAAAAGTGCTTAAGCCTCACATTCAATAAAACCTCTCTGTAGTGCCCCCTAGTGTTTATTTTTTTAAATGGCTCTAGTTATATTTGAAATAACTGAAGATAAGCTCTTCAATATTGCCTTTCATTGTGTTGCAGGGACACCACAGTCCACCCTAAGTTGAGGTAATACATTTGAACCCAGGTACCTTCATAATGGAAAAAAGTAAGGACCAGCACTTGGTCAATATTGATATTTAGAAGGTAGCAAACACAACCACGGCCTCAGGGTAGTTTACTTCACCTGTTTTTACATAACAAATAGAATAAACTAAAATTATTATGGGGCCTTTGAGCAGACAAATGAACACATTCTTCGTGTCATCACAACCTAGCAAGGGTTTAAATTTGATTACCTGTCATTGTCTCAAGGATCTTGGGATTTTTGGCAACTGTGTGTATGTGTATTTGTATGTGTGTGGGTGGGTGTTTCAGCTTTGTGAAGCCAGACGGGTGCCACTCTGCCTATAACCTGTCAAAGCACAGGCCCTAACCTGTCCAATGCCACAGGGCAATGTTAACAAGCACAAACACACACACGCCTCGACGTCTGTATCCCTTTGAATTGACTGACAGTAGATTGCTGAGTAAACATGGTTTGGTCTGAGCTGACAATGTTCTCTGCATACAGGAGCCCAGAGCAGTGACCTGCAACCCTTTTACACTTATATTGTATCTCTGACACTAATGAAGGTCTCTTCTGATACAAACAGATCCTTTTCACCTTTTATCTGACTTTAGTCATTCTTTTACTCTCTCTCTCTCTCTCTCTCTCTCTCTCTCTCTCCCTCTCTTACACACACACAAACACACACACACACTGTTTTAACACACCTGTCTTAAACACCTGAAAAAGGACCCCAATGATGTTTGTTTTTATTTTGTTTTGTAGGCTAGTGACAATTTTCTCTGTATTGGATCAATTAAACCCCATAATTGCATATTATTAGTTTATAAGTGTTTATAAGTGACCATATTTGCAGACATGTATTTTTTTATATTCGGAAGCCTCAGTTCTGAAGATGATGTTTACCTGCTTCACAGCTATTGTAATATTCTTGTATACATCATTGTGTAATCATTCAAGCAAACTCCAGTCAGTATATTCACATTCGTTTCCCTATTTTCCAAAGCTGTTTTTTTTAAATACAGGAGATCATGCAATTTATTAAACTACCTTTTAGTAACTTTAGTCATATATTCTGCTCATTTACTCTCATTTATGTTTTTTAAAAAATGTTGGTCGTGAGACATAATGTTTGTAAAATGTTAGTAAAAGTCTCTTCTTTGCTTAAAAAGATTCTGTGAAAACAGTTTCCTCAACAACTTCACAACTGTGACCCAGAATTACCTTTGTTTGTAACAATCAGATATAAATGAATATTCAGTTATGGTGAATATTGTGAATAAGGTGTTTAAATGAGCATGTGAAATATGAAATGTGAACTAATTCAGATTAATATTGGTATGCTCTAATACATGTAGCATTTTAATATTGACTTGTCTCCCACGCAACCCTCAGCATCGCTAAAACTCTCAGGCTAACGTGTATCAGCTTACTTGCAGATGCTGTTTAGAGTCTTCTGAGAGTGGCATTGTATATTAAACTCTAAGTGTCTTTGACCTTGTGATGGTGTTTGTAGCCCCATGTCGGGCCCGAGGGTCCTCAGGCCCAGTGTGTGGGCTCTTCAGGGGCCTGCAGGAAATGACATGACCCCCTGGCGTCATGCAGCCCACACTGCGGCACACGCACACTGCCTGTGCTAATGTCATTAACCTTGTGTGTTTGTGCCAGACAGCTTTCTGACAGCGACGGGGCCAAAGCATGCTCATGAATGTAGGGAGTCTGTAAACCAGAAGTCACAGATGGCCTGCATACACTCCTCAGGCCCTTCACAAACACATGTACGTCCACACACACACACAAACATACACACTTAATAGCACTGCCTCTGTGTGAACTTTCTGTTGTGGGGTGGGTGGGCGGAGGCCGAAGCAATCGGGGCCCAAACAGAAGTGTGTCTCTGTGTCTCTGTCTGCAGGGAACAGAGGATTCCTCTCAAAAAGGCCTGACGTCTAAGAAAGCCAGGCTTAGCGCTAACAAGGTTAAACCCCGCTGAAAAAGAGTGACTTTTTCAATCAACCAGATTTGTGTTTCTGCCTGTGCTGTAATTAGCTTTGCTGTAGGACAGGGGGATGAGTAAGAGCGAAGCGAAGGAGAGGAGGGGAAGAATTGACAGTGGGGAGCATTGTGGAGTCTCTATGATTGAGAGAACCAAATCTGATTAGCTGCTCGTGTCAGAAGCCAATCTCAGATGCAGCTTAGCATTCTGAGCAACTTTCTACTATCTGTCCTGGCAGACAATGAGGCTCCTTTTTCCAGCTCCTCCAGCTTTTTATTTCACCTTTTCCATAAAGCCTGAACTTCCAGCCTCGTCCTCACCAGCTAAGCCTGTCGTACAGGACACCAGGCAGGCAACCTACAGTAAATCCCTGAGCATTATTATAGAATGTCACAGTTCATTGTCGTGTGTTACAAAATTTTTGCCTTAAAATTCACCCGGCTATTTTAGGCAGTAAGAATGTTTTTGTAACGTTTCCATTTAGTAACAAAAATGTTAAAAAAGTTGTTTTGAAAGTTTTATTAACATTCTAAACAGACAGTTTTTTAGACCTAGTGTTAAAATTATTGGAATGTTAAAAAATGTGAATGTTAAAGAATGTTCTTAGGTTATAAGAACATTATTTTTTATTGTAAAAAAACATTTTTAACATTTTTAAAATCTTTCTTAGGAAACTACTTAGGAATTATGTTTTTGATATAATACATAATGTTAGGTAAATATTGTACTAACATTACTGCAAGAATGTTTTATACACTTTGAGAGAACGTTAGCCAACATTTTGAGAATGCTCCCAGGTAACTGAAAAAGCATGATGTTTTGGTGGCATTAGCAGTTCCAAACCACTCAGGTTTCTTGGATTCTACAAGATTTTTGTTTTAAAATATTGCATGTAAAAGTTCTATAAAAATCAACTTTGCGGTTGTCTTTACATCCAAAGCTGGAACAGTGTATTTCACTATAAAAATGACACTGCTCCTTTAAATTAGACCTAAATTAGAAGTTTTCACTGATCCAGAGTCAGAATTTGGCCCTTAGTCAATGCAGTCTAATGCAGGCATGCATTGTGCTAATGCAGGCATGCATCCTCTGTAGTTGTGGCAACCTTTTTGTGTTCAAAATTGTCTGGAGCTATAGCTCCACTCAAATCACGAGCTTCATATCAAACAGAATGTAACACAACTCCAGCCCAAACCAAACCATAAATCACAGTGTAAACACCAGTGTTTGTCTACAAAACGGGGCAGGATCGGAGTGTGTTTGCCCACCTGTGCGTGTGTCATCGTTTTGGTGAACAGTATTCAGGGCCTTGGCGGCACTCTGATCCTCAGTGATGTCATGTCCTGTCTCTGTGGTGACAATGTCCATGGAGACAGTAAGGTATGAAGCCAATGGGTGGGTTAATAGTCTCTTGTTTTCAATAGAAC
The DNA here is from genome assembly GCA_036877575.1 of Botia almorhae. Taxonomy (NCBI): domain Eukaryota; kingdom Metazoa; phylum Chordata; class Actinopteri; order Cypriniformes; family Botiidae; genus Botia; species Botia almorhae. The sequence continues at coordinate 7,946 of JAZGTJ010013308.1, forward strand.
TACAATACGGTGATGCAGTCAACTTTTATTGTTGACAGTGCACAGAGGTAATTCAGAGGGCAAAAAATGTGTGTGTCAGCGTAGGTGCATGTTTTTGTGTTTGGGCATGCATAAGTGTGTGTGGGCTCATTCAAACTCATGTGCTTGGCTGAATGTGTGTACTGAAACATTTGTGTGTGAGGGGCAGTCAAAGATGTAAATTAGTCAGTAAGAAGCTGGTGGATCTTTGTCCCCTTTTTTCTGTTTGTTTATCTAGAGGCCAAGACAGGAAGCCAGCCCACACAACTCGCCTTCTCCATGGCAACCTCTCTGTTCTTGTGGCACTTTCACAGTCTCTGGCCCCTTTAAGAGGATGACAGTGAGGTAGATAGACAGAGGCCATCAGTGCCTAAATGTGTGTGTGTGTGTGTGTGTGTGTGTGTTTCCAAGAGATGTGTTTGTTTACAGGAGTCAGATTTGTACACCAGCCATGTTTTATTAGATTATGTCAATGTACCTCATGCTCAAATTGAACTTTGATAACGAAGCTTAATTATTTGACAAACATGTTTCAGTATTGTGTCTTTATAACTGAAATGTAACTGGTATCCATAAAGAAGCACACATGAAAACTTACAGTGTGATGTTGTCCTCTGTTCCACAGCACTGCTTGCTTTACAAAGCAGAAGTAATATGACGGAGCCTAAAGGAAACAAAACAGGTTTGGATGTAACATGATATATAATACCTACAGAAATTAGTGGTGTTTACTAGGGTTAGGTGTTGGTTAGGTGTTGGTTAGGTTACTTTAGGGTTAGGTGTTGGTTCTAAACTTTAGTGCCTAACTCTACATCTGTGCTATGAACATAAACGATGAATGAAAATTGTGGGGCTTACTGGTAAGAATTTTGCAGTCACTTTTTAAGCTGTCCGAGAGGTTTGATTTTTACCTGTTAAGCAATGAAACTGTGGAAAATTTTTTATAGATTTTGTACATTGAAAGTGGCATAGAATGAAATCTTCAGTAACCAGAATATCAAAAGCCATGTGCCAGTAAGCAACCACCTAGCAACACCTTAGCAACCACAGTCCAATGAGCTAAACACATTAATCCAGCCAGGTTTGCATACAAGCGTGTCTTCAAAAAATGTTTAGCTCTAGTTGTGTTCAACTTATGATATGGGACACATTTTTTAATTTTACTTGCTTATATTTGAGCTAAACCAACAGGAACATAAACACTCAGACACACATGCAAACAAACGTGCTGTGATTCATAGAACTTCTCAGAGCATCAATTGATCTTCTGTCTTTGCCTGAGAGCTGCGTTGCATCTCAATAGTGAACGCCGACCACTGCATCAGCCTTTCTTTGGAGTTCATCATGTCCTCATCAGCTATCTTCTCCATTAGCTCTTATACAACCAGCCTGTGGTGGTCTCCACTCCATCGCTCAGCTCCCCTTTTCTTATCCCCTCTTTTCACTCATTCTTGGACACTCTCATCCACATGACCTGTGGCCCGGAGCTCCAGCAGAGAAACATCCATCAACAGAGACATCTCTCCATCTTTCTCCCTATCGTTCTATGTTCATTGAGGTCGCTTATGTTGCTCTTCTGAGGTCATCTATCACACTCTGGCAGATGCCATAGCTTCTGAGTCAGCTCCTGTGAGGCGACCTGGTGGTGTTCACTCTTTCACTGTGGTCGCACGCTGGGGCAAGGGATTGTGGGATCTGAGGCCACCAGCCCACCTGTTGCCAATGAGTGTGCGGCCTGCAGAGTGGGACTTAAGGAGGAATATTGACCGCCTGCTTGAACCTGTCCATTGAGGAGCATTAACAAAATCACTATTGACAGGTCGTGGCATTGTTTTTTTAAAAAGCTTCAGGCTCTGTTCTAGCTTGTTCTTCATAATATGGACAGTTCTGAATACTAAAATCTGTTTTCTAAGCCATTGTGTAATTCAAATAAACACACATTTGTGGCAACACATTCTATATTTATATGGCAAGTTACTATGTTTCATGGAAATCATAAACAATCTACTGTATTATGAGACATGTAACTTGATAAATTATTAAAAAGTTTAAGCATTTATTTCACATGAGTTTATTTTATCGTATTGCTGTTTCCGACATTTAAATGAAGCAATAAGCCCAGACAGGCGGCGCAATATAGTAATTATACTATGCTTAAAGGGTTCCACCTCCCCATAAGATAAAGCCTTTAAACATCACTGCAGACAATATAAATGAATACTCTTGTATTAGTAATTTAGTCATTTCCCATAATTTCTTTTCTTCTTATGCTCTTCAATTAAATGATTGCAGGACGATGAGCAATGACCAAATCCTGCAGCCGAATTGTGGCTACTTGGTTCCCAATAGCCCGCCTGCTTCTTAATTACTCCTTGAATGTGAAATCACAGTAGGTTTGGACACATATGGCCGATTCTAGGATGGAAGAACATGGAGATTAGTGAAATGAGACTAGAAACCAGCAGTAAGGAGAGCTGAGATGTTTGTTCTGTTGTGGGAGTGCAAACAGTAATATTCAATCTTCACAGATTGGCAAAAGGTACGGAACAAAACCAGCTCACCTCGCATGACCCCGAGATTCATTAAAAGTCACAACCTGCCTTTAAACATCAGTAAAGCAGCTGGGGTAAACGGCGCCCTTGATTGGATGTCATATTCATGTTGTAACTCAACACCCTCCCTCATAGGTCACAGGACGAGGGTCTTGTTTTAATAAAAGCTCTCAAGCAAACATAAATAAGACTCAATGAGTCAGCCCACACTCTTCTGTTGTGCTCTCTGAAGTTCTCATCATTGAGTTCCGTAATGAAATTGGACAGGCGTGATTGGTATCCTCTGTATCCCATCACCCAATTCTCCAGATGAGATTAAGCCAATTCCAGGCAGATGGGCTTTCCATTGCCCGTGTGTCTCAGGGGCGCACGAACGCCGCTGTTATTTGGGCTTTTCCTGTCAGGAGGGCTGTTTACCATTGCATCACGCAGGCTAGGACAGGAAACTGGTCCAGGGACACAGGAAATGTGAAGCTTGTCAATTTCCAGTAGGTGGAAGAAGGAAGATCAAATTATTTGATCCACTAATAAACAAAGTGGTCCCTTCTTCTCCTGCCTCACTCTCTCTTTCTCTCTTTGTGGACCATCTGTCTGTTTTTAGAAAGCTTTTTGCACTCTGATATCTGCATATTTGTATATATTTGCGTATATTAGTAGTTGTTTCATTGGTGAAGCGAGAAGACAGACAGCAGATGATGTATCAGGAAGTCAAACCTCAAATGTCCTCTTGTTGACAAACTAAAAGTTGAGGTTGTTTATTTAAAAAAAAAGTGAGGAAAAGGAATTTTACAAGTAACAGTGATGTTGTGCTCAATTTTAGCATGGCTGTTATTTTGCCTTAGGCTTAAGGCCACAGTACTGTTAAGGTTTTGTTTGACCCATTTATTAACCCATGTTTAACCTGTGTCTATTTGTACAGTGTGAAAATGGCAACCGTCTAAATCAACCGTCAACAAGGTTTGAAATGTTGCTGTTTGTTGACGTTTTTGGGGTGTTTTTTGGCAAGTGTCATATTTCAAATAATAGTTAAACAGTAAGTTAATTAAGCAATAAGGTACGAGAGGCCGCGCTGTATCATGAATAAATCATGGCTGAAGGGCGTTGTTAGGCATGACGCAAAGCGGAGTTACCACATAATAAAAATACTAAAATCATATTTATTATATGTTAAAATATATTATAATGTTTTCATCAAGTAAAATCATCATCTGCCTTCCGCTGTAAAAAGTAGACCCTAACGGCAACAGAGTGCTTCTATGTGTGTCATTTCATGGAGCTCAAATAAAAACAGTTTAGGAACAGTTCTCATGCGCTGTATTCATTATTTATAGCCTATATTTATGTTTATTTATAGGCCCTATATTTATGTTGCTAAGGGTGGTTGCTAAGGGGGCTCAATGATACACAGAACCGTTGAGTGAAGCGGTTGTAGCCGTGCTGTATCGTGAATAAAACACAGCTGCTGACCAATCAGAATTGAGGAATGGAACTAACCATTTTTTATAATTTACAGTATATGGCATTTCAGATACCAGCTATTTTGTTTTTCTATATTTTTTTGTTTTTCTATTTATTTTACCACTACGTTGTGAAAACAGTTTTCATGGTAAAACAAACAAAATGACTGACTTTTTCACACTGCGCAAACAAACAAGATAAACAAAAATTAATACAGATTAAAAGAAGCCAAAGCAAACAAAACACGAAAGTTCTATACTGTAAACAAAGATAAGCAAAGCGATACTATATAATCTGACTTAAATATTACAGACAGGAACTGTACAAACAGTGTTTTTGGCAATTACGACCACACAATCCTCCCACCACTTGTTGTGATCTACATTCCCAATTCAGAGCACTGTCAAAATATTCCAGGCTAAAAATTGACTTTTCTCTTGCCAACCAGAGAACTTTTCAGTCTCAATTGAAGTTGATATAAGCAGATCTCTGTTCAAGCTTATAGAGCAATCTCTGACAAACCACATTACACAGACATCCGTGGCTGAGTCCACAACAAGAGAATTACCAAGCTAATACACAACAAACACACACCCTAACATCATCCACACACAACTTTACAACACAGAACATCAATCAAATCACAAAAGGGCCAAGAACACGAGGAAGTCTTTTTTACCCAAAACAATGAGGTCTCCAAACTGCAACCCTATTAATGGCCCACAAAAGGGGCAGGCCTTGATCCCCAGCATGATGGAGACCAGCATAAAACACATGCACAAAACCAACGTCCCACTGCCACTCGCTGGGTCAGCTATGATGAGCTATGAATGTAACCGTCCAACCAATCAGGCTTAATAGTGTCCATCCTTGCCAGCTTTGCAGAGCCAATGGTGTGTGCGTGCGTCGACTCTGAGGGTCAGAGGGGCTCCACAGATTCTGTGACCCCGAAAGGAGAGTAGAGAATCAGAAGGGGACCCCCACAGCCAGGACAGAGCCCTGATCTTTATGCCCTAATCTGCTAGCATCAGAGATCAATATGGTTAGTGGTACTGCCACAATAGTGGAAGCAGAAGTTAGCACCTTGGCCAATTTTGGTGGCTCACTGGGGGGGCATAAAGCCGAGGTTTGCCCTGCCTGCTTGGAGCGATACCACTGACCTTTGGCATAGCCACACCCCAGCAGCTAACCTGCTTAACATTCATTACAGAAACTTGGACAGATGCTCCAATTTCAGGCAAGCTGTCTTCTTCACAGTCGAACCCTCGCTCTCTCATCCTCTCAACATGGGGTTGATTCCAAGTGCTTTTTCATTTCTAAAGCAGAGATCAGAGATACACTGACAGGCTGGGCTTAATGTTATCCATTCTAAAGGGTTTTTGAAGAAACCTGGTGGGGTTGCAACTCACCGTATTTCTCCCGTGCTGGGGTCTTGAACTGAGTTGCCAGGCTTTGCTGTTGACGCATCTCCCAGGGTGACTGATACGGTAGAGGGGGTGATGGCCGCCCAGCTGTGCTCTCATAAATCGAGGCTTCCAGCAGTAAAGGTGTCGCCTACCTCCATCTACAGGTGTCAACATACTATGTTTTCCATAGTGCAACTCCATTTCCCTCGAGTTGTTTATTTCAACAACACTTGTCTTAAAAATTGTTTCTCCTCTTTTGCTGCTTGTGTTTTGCTCTTATGCAGCTAATTTAGTCCCTCCCTCTCTGAAATGAAGCACTTGTGTGTGAACCCACTGCTTCTGTTAATTATTATACAAAAGCAGTTAGGTAAATCATTCTTTTATAATTGAAAAATTAGGAAAGACATGGACGCACACAAGCCCAAAGCAGTGGACAGGAGCAGAACACAAAGGGCTTTTCAGAGTGTGGCCAGAATGGAGAAAGATCAGATTCTGTCATGCTACATGCATAAATCTGCCTTCATGCTTAATTACATTACTGAGGATTTACAGAGTCGTTTTAAGGAAACCACACACACTATCAGTCCCACAGATCTTATGGCTATATAAAGCTTATTAGTGGGAATGAGTAAGAGTGTGCGTTTTCCTTTGCGTATGTCAGTGGGACTGTGGTCTATCTGCAGTTTTGATCATATCTCATTAGCTTGAGAGAGATTCTAAGGTCTAAAGTTGTGCTGTGCTTATTCTCTCTTTAGACAGACTGCGGATTTCAGAAGAAATATTAACCAGAAACTACTCAACCAAATATGAGCTGGTTACCATGGTGACACGATAGAAAACATGTTAGATTACATAAACAAATAATTTTTCTGGCTTGTGAAATAATTTTCTTTTTCAGAGCGTACTGTTTGGACTTCCACTAATCATCTTCCTGTCACTCCTGATGGAGTGTTGCAATGCATTTTGGGTAATCCAGATGCAACAAAGCCAGTTGCTAAGACACTGTCAGAAAATGCTGCTCAGATCAATGCTACCAAGACAAACAAGCAACATGTGTATCCAGTTAATGGCCCAGAGTAATGTAGTTTATACCTAATAAACCCTGCCAACGTGTATATATATATATATATATATATATACTGTATATAAATACAAAATAAAATAGGAAATATATAAAAAAGTAATCAAGCATACAAGACTTCAAACCACGATTCACTAATCCTTTATGAGCTTATAAGACTCTGAAAACTGCATCATATAATCATATAGAAGCTTAAGTAAAGTCTTTAGTGAATAAAGAGCTGTTCTACCAGGTATTGTTAGCTTAAAAGCTGAGGGACAAAAGCTAGTAGCTCTGGGCTTAGACCATCTCAGCAGGAGAACTGAACCCCCCGTGAAACTAACTTACTCTCGTCCTAAACTTCCTCTGGGCCTGAGAACCCACACTGAGCCATTATACACCCGTTCCATCAATCTGTCAAACCAGAGCAGACAAATGCAGTACAATACGGCCTTAACTGCTTTAATTCCTCTTCACAATATGGTTCTTATAACAGTATATCAGTTAAGCTACTTCCACCCCACCGAGCAATTTTTCCTATAAAAAATAACTGTGGCGTATATCTCAGCCTTTGCCTTTGAGTCTGTGAGGATAGTTGTGTTTTGAAGTATTAACAAATTAGAAACGTAATCATGAAAGCTTTGGCCATTTGCAGAATTCTT
>JAZGTJ010013309.1:0-15101 GCA_036877575.1 Botia almorhae
GCATGTGTCTGTCTGTATCTGTGAGTGTCTGTGAGTGAGTGTGTGTCTGTGTGTGTGTGTGTGCCTGTATGTGAATGTGCATGTGTCTGTCTGTATCTGTGAGTGTCTGTGAGTGAGTGTGTGTCTCTGTGTGTGCCTGTATGTGAATGTGCATGTGTTTGCCTGTATCTGTGAGTGAGTGTGTGTCTGTGTGTGTGTGCCTGTATATGAGTGTGCATGTGTCTGTCTGTATCTGTGAGTGTCTGTGAGTGAGTGTGTGTCTGTGTGTATTTGCCTGTATGTGAGTGTGCATGTGTCTGTCTGTATCTGTGAGTGTCTGTGAGTGAGTGTGTGTGTGTGTGTGTGTGTGTGTATCTGTGAGTGTCTGTGAGTGAGTGTGTGTGTGTCTATATCTGTGAGTGAGTGTGTGTGTCAATGTGTGTGTGTGTCAGGAGATTTCCTCCTGAATCAGTCCAGCAGTAATTGAGTGGAAGACGATGTGCCAGCAGGTATGTAAAGAACATCTGTTGGTCAATCTGTCTGTCTCGCTCTCTGTCTCTTCATGTTTGCTTTTAAATGTCCAGTTGAATGTGTCCGTACAGCAGCACATAGTACTTCAATGTCTGTTCATACTCCTTCCCATGCTGGAGATCTCTAATTGCTCCTCAGGGAGCGTCTCCTGTTTTACAACACACCTGTCTGCCCCCACTGTCAAGTTTAACTCGTTCCTCTGGACAGCAGCATATCCACTGAGCTGAGATTACCCATAATGCCACCCATTAAAGCAACTGATCATACTGTGTTATAATATATACACACACAAACCCACCAACACGAGTCAAGAGTAAAACTAACAAATCTTACAAAATGTGGTAACATTTATCCTAAAACCATGAAAGAATGAGACATACTGATGATGGCCATGATGCATTTGCTGTGTCTCGGGAGACATTTTGGTAGTGCACAGGAAAAAATTATTAGGTTCCCAACAGTCCCCCGCCAGTCTTTACAATACAAAAAGTGCTTGTGTGGAACAGGAAGTGCTTGTGTAGAACAGGAAGTGCTTGTATGGTAAAGGAAGTGCTTACCAAAGTCAGCCAGTTTGAGCTCTCCCATGTCACTGATGAGCAGGTTCTGTGGTTTCAGGTCCCTGTGGAGAATGTAGCGTTGATGGATGTAGGACAGACCTCGCAGTAACTGGAAGAGGAACAACTGCAGAAAAAAGAGCTTTCATCAAAACCACAAACATCTACAACTATCATGTATCATCTGTAGACACTAAATGCAGCAATTTCCAGCCACAGCACACACACACACAAATCGATATATAATTCTACACCCATATAACCACTCCATCACATCAAATTTGTCAATTGCATTGACCGGGATGCAGTAAATGCAACACAAATGTTCATTCTCAGATGCAATTTATTCTCACTTTCCATATACAAAGCAATGGCCATATGTTTTTATTGGCATTCAATTTCATTTCGCTGTATTCAGCAGGTCAATACTAAGCCATCGGCCTGAACACTTTGAGTCTGGCATATTGATGCTCCAGCTCACAGGAGATCAGCTCCGCATCTGATCTCCTGCTGATCAATCAGCAACACGCAGGAGAATCAATAAAAAAAAAACATGAGCTCAACTCTCTGCCTCACATCACTCTGTGCTTCTTTGGTTAGCATCATATCATCATATAATCACAATATATTAGTTATGCTGGCATATGAATTCCCTCTTTATATATTTGATAATGTTTGCAATGTTAGATTTGATTGGAAGTTTTGCCTTAATGTTCTTGAACACTATTTACTCTACTGATACCACTGCACACACGCACAGTTTTGACATGCTAATAAAGCACACTTACATTGAAATTAAGTATGAGACAGAGAAAGAGCGACATAGAGAGAAAGTGTAAGACTGCCTCTAGACAAACAGACAAAACTGCATATGACAGGGTGACGGGGACACATGGAATCATGCTAAAGACAGAGATAAAGCTGAGAAAGATAAACAGAACAAAGAAGGATCAGACAAGAGATATCAGAGAATCAGCAGAGATCAGATCAGACTGCAGTGACAGGCACACCTGCATCAGTCCTGCAGACACCTGCATTCAAAACAACACCTGCAGCTGAAGTTTTACATCAGAATAAACATATGACAGCTTTGCTGCAGTGTGAACACACCTATATGGTTAAAAAGACTTTCATATAATCTGACATTTTGTCACAAAATATGCAAAAATTATGCATTACAAAAAAGAAACAGCAGGCTGTTTAGGTAACTAAATGCTTCACGACATGACACAGGCAATAAGAGCATACACACACACACACACACACACACAGTAACATGAGATGTTCCACAGTCAGAGAGAGAAAGGTTTTCTTCATCACAGCCTTCAAACAAAGATTCATCCACCTTCACAAACAGAAGGTGTGTGACTGAGGTCGAAACCCACCAGATAAGCTGTGTATTAGAGAGATAAGTTTGCTTCTAGAACGAGTCTTAATTGTCACACAAATATCAGCATGTCTGACTAATAACCCTTCTTAAGACCTCATGAATAATTCCACATTAACATACGCACTCATACGGACATTTGATTCTCATCTCATTAGTCTGACTATCACTCAACTAACAGGAACAAACTAACCTTACAGATTTAAAGGATGATATATTTATAACTCATTAACACCAATATCAGATTTGTGGGAGACGTTTGACTTGAGCCAGTAAGCAAACAGTCTACAGTACTACTGTACAAATGTCATTTTCACAACTATAACACCCTTTATACATAAATGCTACTCAGAACACCTTAGCAACTCCGTAGCAACAACCTAACAGCCACCCCATAGCAACACCCCAGCAGTTATAAGCAGTGTAACTGCCTTTTTGTGTTCTGTAATATTTTTTGTCATTAAATAATCTAAAGCTGTAGCGTGTGAATGTCATGTGGTCTGCAGACGTAAGCTGACCTCCAGATATCTCCTGATTGGAAACATGTTCCTGAGCTCTGAAACCTGATGTTGCTTCTCAAACAGACAGCCCCTCATTCCCCTTCTTGTGGGTTTATTTTAGGAACTTAATAAAACAAATGTTGAGGGTGAATTCCCCTCAGACAGTCTGCAGACAGCAGCTGACACGTAACGCAAGGATTCATCTCATATTAAACTGAAAGATCAAACGTCTGATGTGGAATAAATCAATAAAGAGAGACCTGTTTATTTCCCAGACAAACTAAGAAAGACTCAAGTTGATGATTATTTACAGTCATTTTATTACAGTAAGGGCCATTATAACTCTATTTCTACTTACAATGCAACCATGAGTGACTTATTGCTTCAATGAAACAGGGACAACATCATAGAAGGATTTAATAAATATTATTATTTTTATTATTACTAGGAATAATTACACAATTATATATCCAAAATATCAGAACATAATTCATGTGTTTTTGGATTCTGTGTAACCAGTGTAACCTGGTGTGCTTTCCTTATTCCCCAATCATTTCTATATTTCAGGATCTTTCCATCACTACATGAATTCATCTCTGTACAGTATTTTGTTGTCATCGTCAACACATTCATACATGAATTCATACAATTCATTTCTCACCGACATCATGTGAACACTGTTACAGTTTAACTATCACATATTACCAGGTTTTAAAAGTATTCAAATGTCAATAGGGATAAACAAATCTGTTACAGTCATGTGCAGTAATATGCTTCAGAAATCTGGCAATAGTTGGTCAACATATCTAGACTGTAATACTCAATAAAAAAAGAACGCAGTGCCACATGTTTTAAATGTAATTACACTTGATACACGTGTACAAAGAGCAACAATTTCACACCAGTACAAACAGATCACACTCCACCCAGAAGCTTGCTGGAAACACCAGCATCTGAAACACGCTGTTCTCTACTGCAGGTCAGTGAAGTGATTCTGACAGCAAAACATCAGCTCACATAATTGATGTGTTAACACATGATCGCCGGCATTTCTGCACCACAAGAAAATAAGCAAATCCACTCAATGAAACAGCTTAACTCGTAACAGCTGAGAATGACGGCCCATTCAAAAACACTCTGATTTCTGTGATTGCTTGACACTGTGGATCATGATTCCCTCTGACTCAACACACATGAAGATTCACACTTTCCATACAACAACAATTACACACACACAGAGCTACACGCACACAGAGCTACACACACACTGTTCACATCATGTGTGACCTCCGTCAGGTTCTGCTGGACACAGAAGTATCTGTATCACTGCAGATATTCAGTGTACATCACTCGAGTGTATAGCAGACAGTTCAGCGGCTCTCATTGTTATCAGTTAATTCAGTTAACTATGTTTATTAAAGCAAGCCCACACATCACGTGAGTTGATGACACAAGCAAGCATGCAGTCTCACACAAAGACCTGGAAGAGATGTTGTTATTTCTGGAGTACAGCGCAGGGTATGCACAGGAGCTCTGCAGTTGAACAGCCGCCCAGAAACGGGGTCTGGTTGGGGACGTCTGCCTCCCCCACCTCATCTTTCTGCCGCTTGATCAGTAATTACATTAGCAGCTAGCACAGCAAACGTTCTCTTTGAAATGCTAATTCCCTTTAACCTGCAGTGGAGAAGGGAATGGCTTTGATTGGTGAATGTAAAAAAAACCAGGTACAGGTAATGGACCAGATTAAAACTGCAGCCATTGTGTTTGCCTGTGACTGTGGGAGCTGATGTCCACTTAGTGTCTCTTCTGAGTGTTTAAAGACATGTTCTCCACAAGACCACCAGACAACAGACAGTTTCGATCAGTTCACCAGTTTCGATCAGCAGGACAGAACGCAAACCAGCGGAGCAGAAAAAGCATTTTATAGGCACACTGAGGTCAGTATTGTGTTGCTGTCATGACACATGCTGCCACACAATCTCCTGATTCAAAATTGCATGTCAACAATGTTTTCATTATCTACCTAGAGTTTGGACAATCATAACAGATATTTTACATATAGAAGACTTATAGACGTCTGGTCACTTAAAGCTGTAATTGAAACCTTGAGTAACAATAAAAGTGGAAAACACAACATGCAACAAACAGTGTAGAATACCACTGTTTACATCTGATGCTCATTGATCAAACAAGTTCACAATATCTCTCTCTCTCTCTCTCTCTCTTTAGCATCTGTTTATCAGTTGTGTGTTTTCGTTCTTCTTAAGCATCTACACACACATTTTACACTCATGGTCCAAATCTCTTCAAGTACTGCAGCTGTCAGACAGAAAACAGGCAAAGACTTACCCTGACGTTGTCTGGGTGGAGACCTCCAGGATGCTTGTCCATGTACTGACACAGATCTGTGTGCTGCACAGAGAGAAGAAATGAGACAGACACAGAAAGCAGGCTCTGTTCCCAAAACACCACAATGCCTCACTGTCTATTGCCGTCAGCCAGTTTCCTGAAATAGATCCTCATTAGTGACTCATCTGTGTTATCCTTAAAATGCTACCTACATAGTCTGTGTACTAGGCTTTAGCAGACAGCCCAGACAGAACCCAGAAATTCATCACTGCGGACAGCAGAATAAGGTGCAGGTTGGGAAATGGGCATTCAATTGTTCCAGATAAATTTGTCTGGGATTGTGAACTCTGTTTACAGGCAGACAGACTGACACTTCTGTCCAGCAGAAATGATTTCCTGTGTATTGGTTCAGCCGCTGGCTCTCTGCTTCCTCCTAAACACTCAGAAATGTTATTGTCTGGGGTGCGTATGTCTTTGTCGCCCGTGTGCCAGTACAGGTCAACAGCATCCGCGGGACTCAGTCTTTTATTTTACCCACAGACCTGTGGCACTGACATTTAAAAACTCACCCACTGCTGCCCACATGCCCAATAAATGTGTTTCTCATCATGAATAATGCAGTCATCCACTCAACTGAGCTTTATCTGTCCATCTACTGAGATTCACACCACTTCTGTTTTCTCCCTCTTGTGTCAGTCATAATTAACTGCCAACCATGCAAAATAAATTGATTTCCTTGGTGCAAAACTCTCCATTCATTAGCACAGCGAGTCTAACATGCTGCGCATACTGATGGCGTGGCAGCCCGTTCAAAGAATTCTTGCTGCACTAAAATTCTTTGGATGAGATCAGCGGTGGTCTCAGATTAATATTAAGCTACATCTCAAAGCTCTCAGAGAACTGAGGCTTTTAATAGCTCAGCCAGTGTGCAATCTTCATGTTTTGATTGTTTTCTTTGACACTGCTGCATGTTAGCTGAGCTCCTATGAATAAATCAGCGAACGGATGTACATTTCAGAAGAAACACATTACCAGAGAATCAAAGTATCAGTAGAGGCATCTAAAAAATGAAAAACAGCAACTATAAAATAAAGCTGAGCAGTGAGTGGAAACAAAAGTCTTTTCCAACAGCCTGAAGTTGCAACAGAGTGTTCAGACTGAAGTCTCGTCCACAGATGCGCTGTGCTCAGAGTTTAAGCTAGTCTGCCTCTGACCTTTTAAAGCACATATGACGAATCATGAGATGGCTGCTGTCACATACAATACAAATGTTTATATGAAAGTTCAAATGGTGGTTTAAATAAGATGCCCCATGAGGGCTGGTTAGACATTTTTAACAGCTGCTTCTGGGGAATGATAGGCACTGAAGAAGAGATTTTTATGATAAAAACTTTTCACTAAACAACTGGACAAATTAACAAAACTATTAAACAATTTTCATTCAACAGATAACAGTGAACAGGATTGACACAAGTTTTGGGTGTACTGTTCCTTTAACTAAACCCACAGCTCTGTGTGTGTGGAAACAGCTGCAGCTGATGTTCTGGATCTGCTTGATGTTGTTCTGTATGTGAGATACTCACCACATACTCAAACACCAGTGTCAGTGTCTCTTTAGTGTGGATGATGTCATGAAGCAGCACGATGTTTGCGTGCTTCAGACCCTTCAGCAGAGACGCTACAGAGAAACACAGACAGCCATTCATAATCATGAACTTTTGAGTGATGATTTGCAAAAAAATAAGTGCTATAATGACTATACAGTGACTGTAGAGGGATTTTTTAATGTGCAAATGTCTCCAACAAGACAAAACCGTTCAGAGCTTTAATGGCAGCTAAACTGGGTTATATGAAATCACAATTTTAAAAATCATGAACGTTCCAGGTTTTCTTGTAATCTTGAATCTTGTAAATCTTGAATCTTGTCAATATAAATTTATTGTGGAAACAGGAAAAATAACAAACATCACCTGAAGATACTGAAAGCGGAACACAGTTAATGTCAGAAGATCATCAAACTGCCCTCGCGATTATTTTGTATTGTGATTTTTGTTCACTAGTTTACTTAACACACACTGTTTTCCAAACAGCTCAACTGAGAATGTCAACCAACACAAAAAGGACAAAAAGCATGAGGTATTAAATGTCTTTATGTTCAAGGTCTTCAGAAACCATGATTCTGTGGCTTTATGTCAGGAACAGACCGTACAGATGCTGATGTTGAAAATCTCTTGGAATACCGCTCGTAAGCCATATTGCTATTTATATCACACGTTTATGGTGTTGTTTTGTTCTTTTAGGAGCTCGGCACTAAACATCATCCACCTTCATTTCATGCAGAGAAATCTTCCTGCCTGTTATTTTAGCTAACGACTTCTGCATGAACATTACAATGTAAAACCAACAGTATCTGCTCAGAAGCACCGAAGTGTTTGTTTAAACATAAAAAACTCACAAACATTTCCTCTGTTTTTTATATTTCTCCCATCAAAGTGCTTTGTAACTACATCAACATATTTGAAACAGCTCACAAAAATCTCATGTTATTTGAGCTGAAAAACACTCACAATCTTTCAATTTACTACAAAGCATGTGTTTCATGATGAATAATAAACAGATTTAAAAAAAGACTCATGTCACACTGTAGAACAGCAAGCCTGCATTAAACTGGCCATTTCTAATGTGTCCATCATATATGTCTAATATAGTGCACACAAATATAAAAGATTTAGCTCATATTAGTCACGAAATCACAACATGAACAGAGGTGTGAATTTAAAATCATTTCACTCCTTTGGTTAAGTGGGTTTAATGAAGTGACATCATTTTTGGTAGGAAAACCACAGAATAAACATCAGTGAGTTTTAGAAATAAATGTGATCAATTCTGTGATGTTTGTGGCATTGGTTGGTTTGTCTCACTAGAAAACATCTTAAAATGACAGTCATCAGTATGATAACATCAAAATATAAAGAATACATTCAAATAAAGCTTGACACTCAAATCCCTCAATGAGCTAAAGGCAGAAATTACACTCCTCATGAGAAGCTGTTTTACTTCTTCACCTGAAAAAGATATCTTACAAGAATCTTTTAGAACAACGCGTCTATGATGCCTTAAAATGTTGCCTACATAGACAGCATGTATGCTTTTCATTCTGGAAGTGTAAATGTTGACTCTCTGATCTCCTGCCATCATTCACTCCACGTTCTGCTGCCTCAAACATCTCCAGTAATTGCTGAATTCCTTCAATGTTCAAAGTGCAGAGTGCAGCCCTGGACCAGGCGCATCAAAAAGCTGCGATCATTCTCTCACTGCAATTAAAATGCACCACTGAAGGTGAGAGTCACTAAATTCTGACACGCGCTCAATCTGCTCCACACGCAGAGAAAATCACAGCTCTGCCCTCGCTGCACATTTATAGAGTCAGAGAGCGTCAACTGTACGCCTGAATCTTCAACTACAGACACTTTCAGATGTTGATTTTAATATTTTGTAATTTTACATTTAGCATTTATTTTAGTTAATTTTTAAATGTTTTATTATGTATTGATTTGATTGCTTGAAAAGTCCTGGACTTTCAGTTTTAATCAGTGAAAATCTATCACACAAACGAGGAGATGTTTGTGAGTTTGGTCTGGTGTTGGTGGTCTTCAATGAGATGTTTGTGAGTTTGGTCTGGTGTTGGTGGTCTTCAGGGAGATGTTTGTGAGTTTGGTCTGGTGTTGGTTGGTCTTCAGGGAGATGTTTGTGAGTTTGGTCTGGTGTTGGTGGTCTTCAGGGAGATGTTTGTGAGTTTGGTCTGCTCTACTCACCCTCTCTGATGGCAGTGAAAGGAGTTCCTTCCTCTTCCTGTAGACGAATCACTTTCAACGCAACCAGCTTCCCGTTCACCCTTCAAACAGCAATTACAGGACTGAATTATAAAGATAATCAGTAATCACAGTAAGTATCTGATTCTGTACAGTGAACATGGCATCTGTAATCAAACACATTTCAGAGAGAAACAGTATGTTTATCACATATGAGGCTTTGATATTATCCTTTAGGAAAGTAAATATTGTCAGTTGTGAGTTCATGTTAAATTTAAGTCAATGACATTCAATTGAAAGGCAATGGTGTGGAACACAAGGCCAGAATGTGAAATAAATGAACTCCACCAATCAAACATCTCTGCCATGAAAAAGTCACAGCTGGGTTCATTTTATTTTCCAGTTTTAAAAATGTGGTCTGTGGGGAAAACAACTGTGACAATAAAATAAAACAATACATGTTTCCACTCGGAAATAACTTGATAATCCTTAATAAATTATGTGTTATTTCATTCTCTGAAACAGACGCTCTCCTGTTATTTATAATTAGAGCCACATGAAATATAATTCAAATTTCACATAGTAACTTTACAGCACGAATGTAAATAATCCTGTGTGTGTGTGTGTGTGTGTGTGAGTGTGTGTGAGTGTGAGTGTGCGTGTGCGTGTGCGTGTGAGTGCGTGCGTGTGATCTAAAGATCGACTCACTTGCTCTTTCCTTTATAAACAGTAGCGTACGATCCCTCTCCCAGTTTCTCCAGTTTCTCGTATGAATCTGCCTTCCCAAACTTTGGGCTTGTGGGCTGTAAGGGAGAGACACAAACTCCTTATTTTCTGGCTCAATAACGAAACATTGTTTATTTTTCCTAATAATTGCAGAAAGTTTGAAAACACAATAGTAAAATATGCTGATTCACATTGATTATGTGCTCATACTGAAACGTTTAAAAAACCTGTCTGTAGCAGACTGATGAATCAACAGTAGTTCTTCATCAGATCCAACTTTGCAGTTCATCCATAATAAAACAATCTGTCAAATGAATTTACTTCAATAAGGTGTCGTCCGGCAGCCGGGCCAGATATTCAGTAAGAAATCTTACTGTCAGGTATTTTGGATCAGAAACTATATTTTTTCCATCAGTGAATGACCTGCTCTGGTACTGAAGCTGACAAACTGCTTCCTGTTCGGCAGGAAATGATCTCTGCAGGATTTCACAAAAAAAGACTTTTTTTTCCTGCGTCTTTAAAATGAACCTGTCAAATCCATGTTGCCATTTTAAAGCATTACTGATTCATGAAATAACCTGCTCACGGAATCAACCTTTGAATGTCAGGAGAGACAGATATCTGAAACATTTTACAGATACGTCACAAAATGATTAAATAAAACTATAATTAGTAATACAAAAGTAAGTTGTAAATGTGCGAGACTTTCATTCATTAGACACTACAGGTAAATAATTAGAGGAATAATTAGAGGAAGTGCAGTAAAGGGCAGAACTTATTGCGCTACAAACCAGTTTATAGTTAGTATGTGTTTATAATACAACAGTACTTTAAAATAATATGGTCAGAAAAACCGCTCTGCAACATCAAGCAGTATAACCAGCTGTTTTATACAGCTAAAAATAACTCAAAGCAGATGACACTAGAAGTCTAATGCATTTCAATTCAAAAATAGCTGTGCCCACTCTGACATCAAACATAACCTGGATATTTTTTTAGAGAAATAAAATCTACAATTTATAAACTCTGATGAATCTCATAAAACCTGTCAAGATGATGTGCAGGTCACATTTCAACCCAAAACCAAAATAAATAAAATGGATTAATATTTTACATACAGCAATTATTGATTATTGACATGGTGAAAAATATGAGCTCACATTTACATTTATGCATTTGGCGAACGCTTTTATCCAAAGTGACTTACATTACATTACACTATACATTGATTCTGAGTATGTGCAATCCCTGGGATCAAACCCATGACCTTGGCGTTGTTAACGCCATGCTCTAACCACTGAGCTACAGGAAAGCTTGACATGTTTACGTGAGATAAGGAACACTGTCACTTTAAAAGTATATTTTTAGACAATATCGGTGACTCTGAAGTGGCAAGTAAACCTCACACAGTCTGTGTATAAGTGATAATTATTCACTGTAGCTGAAGTTGCTTCCTTGTCCTCATTTGTAAGTCGCTTCAGCTAAATGACTAAATGTAAATGATAAAGCTCTCTGGGGATGTTTACAGTGTGATGTTACACTTCCATTGTGACTAAATATCATTTATGTGGCTGCTGCTGATCTGGAGTCAGGAAGGAAAGATCACAAGATCCTGTGTGAGAAGCCATTAAAACATCATCTGAGAAGATCTCTGTTGTCTGCACATTCTGCTTCTGTCTCTAAATACATTAACAAGGGCATGTGGCTCACAGTAAACGATATTCAGTATAAAAATGACACGAAACACACAAAAAACGTAGAAAGCTGTCGATATAAACAGAGAATCATTTTGACATTACTGTCATCGTCTCATAATCCTGCACAGTTGTACTTTCTCCTTTATCATTAAAACTACATGCAAAATAAATGCACCTCAAAATTACTGACTGACAAACAAGCGCGTTTGAATAAACAGGAAATGGAGTCATCATTTTCTCTGAAAATGCACTTCTTCAGTAATCAGGTTTGTAACCTGAACCTGATCAGTAACAGCAAGTCACTTATTGAAATTGACATGAAAGTTTACCGGACACTTCCCGGATAACCGCTCACTCACATGCGCCTGTAACCACAAACACTGCAGCCGTTTGTCAACACCAGACACTCACTGTCTCCTGGCAACCAGCGGTAGGGCCCGATCATCACACACATGCGGGGTGCTGGGCTATTTTAGAATTCACTAATGTTACCTAAGCTGGGGATTTTATTATCCTGATGGAGTGATTAAGGTGTGAGGAGCGCATGGGCCCTGTGGAGAACAGGTCTGAGTCAGAAATTCTAAACTGAAGTTCTGTGCTGGAATAATGAGAAGGGTACGATAAGGAAAAGAGGTCAAACTTGCTTTCTCAGATCTTCATTCTGGCTTTACACTCATTTATTTTTTATCTGTTTGAATCAGCAAGTAATTTGCATTAAAAGGAAAAATATTATAAAGGAAACTAGTGAGTTTATCCTAAAAAACTAAATAAAACAACAAAAATAAAGGCCGAGTTGTGGCCTACAGTTTAGAGAGTCAGATTTGTAACCAGAATGTTGCCAGTTCGAATCCCAGTGCTAAGCAAGACACATTTCACCTCACTGCAGCTCGGGCACTGCAGTGCTGCCCACTGCTCCAACACTACTCCAGTATGTGTACTCAAACCTGGATGGGTTAAACGCAGAGGATTCTGGGTATATTCAGGAAATTTTGTGTATGGGACACCATACTGCACATCACTTCACACTTAACTTCACTTCAAATGACAAAATCCAGAACATTTAGACTTCAGAGGTCAAGAAATCAGCGTATCAGAACAAAAATCATGATCAGTTTTAATGTTCCATTTTCAGTTTAAAGTTCCATAACAGCCTGTAAAGAGCACAAATAGAATCAATGATGGAGAACAGAAAACACACAGACACACTGTGGACTCACAGAACTGGGGCTGGAGTGACGTCGTAATTTGGGGGACTCTTTCCCTGCTGAGGAGCTTTTGGAGTTGATGCAGGCATTGTTCTCTGAGTGAACACGTTTCACCTGACTGGCCGGTTTCTCGAAGGGGTCGAAGCCGCTCTGTGTCCTCTGGACTCGCATCTTCTTGTCTTCAGGGATGGTGTCCAGGGGCTTGATGACGGAGTCCGATCCCTGACAGCTGCGAGTGGACATCTTTGTGACACATATCTGAAGAAACGACACAACAGGATATAAACAACAGAAAATATTTAAAAAACAAGACAAAGTTACAGAAAGTTACAGAAAAATCTTTATCTGTAACTGTCTTGTTTTTTTAAATACATAAACATTCCTAAATTATTCATTTACTTGTGAAACAAAAGTGTAATAAAGATTGGTATTTCTTTTACAGAATATGAATATACCTTGAATTAGGTTTAGTTTTCTAAAAACTGAAAACTAACTGCTAAATAAATGTTTTGTCCTGTTTTAAAGCATAAATCTAATGAAAAACTGAGTAATACTTACAACAAACCAACAAATTAACAAAACAACTAGCAGTTAAACTGAAGACATTCTCAAGTCTTCTTATCTTCACACAGCTTATTGATCTGCTTATTTCACCACTAACTAGCATAAAAATAACGAAGACAAAGATAATTGCAGTGAGAAGTGCAGCACTTGTTACCAAAACCACGTCCTCATTCTAGAGAACTCTAGAAGTCACAGATCTTTAAAGTCATTCCTCACACCTTACAGAGCTCAAACATTCATCTGGATCTCTGTTCAAACACTTCATTACATCCTATTGAACATTTCTCACACACATAGCTAAAAACAGCACGTGCCTACCGGCCACTCCATCGCTGCAGGACTGTCAGGCAATACTAAACGCCCGGCAAGCGTGTCGTGTTCACCATGAGCCCCAAACATTAAATATTTATGGGCTTTTGGAACTCTACAGAACTTCCTCAGGCACCTCCTTTTAATTAACATAATATAAAGTGTTAGAGCTGCTGAGATGAGCTCACAGGAGCTGAGAAATCAAACAAACACATCTGATCAAAACTATTAAACTATTAAAACTAGCAATAGATCAGAAACTATTGCTCTCCATCAAAGCCCTTTACCTCATCATGGTGACAACAATTTAAAACTTCATCTTGAAATCCTAACAGATTTTGCTGTGTTCGGTGAGTGACATCAAATCTTTATAAATGCGACCGACGCTGAGAGTCACAGTCGACTCACTGGACGCCTCTCAAATCCCACACCATTGCTATCCTGTATGACAGACTCCACCCCCAACCCTGTCAATGAAGAATAAGAGATGAAGGCTCAGCTGCTGAGCTGCTTATTGTTTTCGGCTCCAGACACAATGAGCTCTAATTGAGTCTCAGTCTCTCTCTGTTGTTTATGATCTAAAAAACATGATCATCCCCATCATGCTGTTTCTCATGTACAACTGCTGATGACAATCAGTAGCATTCAGAGTGTTCCACACACAAGCATGACTGCATGATGAGGGAGAAATTACTGCAGACAGATGCAGGACATTTATTATTTAGAGGGAATTATGGGAGTGCGATATAGTGTTAGCACACATCCATTTAAATCTTTCATAAAGGCACCGAAATGATCCTGATGCAGATCATGTAAATACACTGTCAGTGATCAGAGCTTTTCACCTGCTCCACAGTACAACCACTCTGAACACCTTCCATACACCAAAGCCCTAGCAACCACTCTTGGCAACCAAGCATCATGGCAGCGAGTTCTGCAGGGTCAAACAAACACTAAACACATTTACCCACACGTTACTAAAACCAGAAAACAACATCTGAATATTATTTAATAAAAAGTGTCACAAACAAAACAAGCTGTGGTAAATCTGACACTACAGTAGTTCGGACCAATAAACCACATGCACTACAACTGCTAGAAATTGTGCAGACGCCGTCTTGTTAGAAGTGGCTGGTAGAGTAATCATCAGACAGTCTGTTACAGTCTCAGCACCTGTGGGAAATGACCTGTGATTTATTAATAAAACATATTCATGATGTGTGTGTTTACTGTAAACAACAGGGCAAACTGTTATCAGAGTCCCCAGACAGACTCACAGAGAGATCACACTCCACACAGATCAGAAACCACAGGCAGAGCTTACATTAAACTGCATTAAGCTAAACAAACATTTCAACTCAAATGGTTGTCTTGGCAACTGTCAGCATCACAGCACAGGGACAGCACTCATAAAAACAATAAATTCTGATTCAGGCAACATATCAGTGCTGGTATTACATGATCTCGGTGCTGGTATTACATGATCTC
>JAZGTJ010013310.1:0-15100 GCA_036877575.1 Botia almorhae
TTCTTCTTCTTTCATCCCGGTAAAACCTCATTGATCGGAAAAGGGTGATCAATGAGGAAAAAAGTGCACACAAATTGAATCTGAGCAGAGCATAACCAGGACTTCGGCATCTGGATAAGTGCTTAATGTACCAATGTCTGAAATGTCCAAACCTGGGGCGGAAAATTTGTGCTAGACCACTTGAGTGCATCTGATGATGCGGTTTGGAAATTAGTGTTCACAGCTATTCATTGAGAGCAGCCAATTATTAGTAAAGCAATTTTAGCTGTTATTATACTAAGTACTGGGAAGAACAGAGAGTTTGTTGATGTTGAATGAGCACATGGGTCATAAATACAAGGGGAGCGGTGTGAATGTGTATAATTCAGCCTCTCTCTGACGGCTTTCTGATGTCAGGTTATTAGGAGGCATTTCTCCTGTAATGACTTCCTCCTTCCCTTACTTATGACCTTCACAGTGCTAGAGAGCTCAGGCAAAGCTGTCTAAGCTCAAGGTGAACAGAAAAGAAAAAACAGCTGGGGGAGAGGCTGTGCTTCCATCCATGCAATTATCATCATCTTTAACGATAGTGGAAAGTGGGAGGTTAGTGGTAATGATAATGGTAATGGGACAGCAGGTAAGACTTGATTCCCTCTGAGGACAGCATGATATGTCTGACAGACTTCCAAAGCATGACTATGTTCAGGGGTCACTAATACACCTCTTATTTTCTCCCTGGGTTCTCCTGGTACCATGGAAAGAGTGAGTGGAGAAGAAGTTTCAAAGGTCTTAGCCTGACCCAATAACCACTGGCTCTCTAACAGTTTCATTATGAGTGGGAGACACACAGAGACTGAGCCCCTAACAGCTGGACTTTGACAGATGCTCAGGAGGAACACCAAGCCCTATCCCTCCCCCTCATGTTAGAAACTTTTGCTTACAATAACTTTTGTTTTGCCTTAGCGCCAAGACTTGTGGGAAACTTAAAGTGCAGCAGATGTGAACTACACTGTCACAAGGCATCCAATGAAGAACAATAGAAATCAAAGCAAAGCAATGCAATATTCTTAATTTAAAGGCACAGTCCATCCCAAAATGAAAATCACCTAGTCATATTAATCATGCTGTTCCAAAACTGTTGTTCTAAAAATAAGAAACTGACATAGAGAAAGTCTAAAATGACATAATTGTGAAAATTTCAAGACAGAATTTCAATTTTAGAGGAACTATCCCTTTAATTATGGCACAGAGCATGTCTATGGCCTAAAAAATGATTTCTGTGAAGTTCTGCGAGGGACTGAAGCATAGCTAAAGTGATACTCACTCAGGCATGGCTTCTTTCATTGGGCTTGAGCTCACTTAGCACGCAAATTCATACAGTAATCTTGCCGAGCAGCACTAACAGCTCATACTATAGCATGGCTCTGCTGCGCACGAAGCTGATAATAGGTTATCTGCCGTATTAAATTCACACAATCACAATTGTGTGAAATGAAAACAGCCGTCTATGAAAGACGATGGAATGTAGTGACATTCTGCTTTATCGTAAGGTCATTTGTGAAACCCCATATCACTGGCAGTGAATACAAAGGAGGTGTCCCTGTGGAGTAATAAAAGAACATAATGAGCTATGGCAATACGCTATGTCTTACAGATATATTGCCTCGGTGGTGTGAACATGAATGGGTTACAGTGCTAAGCTGCTGTATTACAGTACCGAAGCCTAACCATCTCTTTAATTTCTTGATAGGAGGCTGAAAATCGCAAAGAGTGTGGGAAGAGTCATTCTTCAGGGCTATAACTGATCACAGAGGGCTTTAGAGCCATGACCTCTGGATGCAAGCCCACAGCCCATGCATTTTAACAGGAGACATTGCGCTAAAGGCTTGTTTGACCCATTACTTTTTAAACCACCCAACCTACTTGACTTTGCTAAGACTATGTACTGAAAGCCCATCCCAGAGGCATAAATATCTTGAAGATGGGCCTAAAACAGTTAATTTCTATTGTCAAGATCATATTTATTACTGCACACAACAATGCTCCGTTTCTCACATAAACACACTCTCCTAGTTTAGGTCTAAACTGAGAAATGCATTATTAAATAGCTTATGCAGTCACATGGCCTTCAAATGGTCTGAATATTCTTCACAATTAATCAGTAAATAAATATTTGAATTCATTGCTGAAATGAATAGAAAACCACAACACTGAACTGAAACATAATACACACTGCGGTTGGAAATTTGATGATGAAAAAGATGACCATGACAGAAACTAGATCCAGGCAACAAGGAATTCAGCAAATTACGTATCTGTTAAACTCCTTTATTCTTGCTTGCTTTATATATTTATCTAAATACCTCCTTTTGAAAAATGCTTATTGTGTTTGCCCCCCTCTATGGCACAGCTGAAATATGACCTGTAAAAGACCTGGTCAACACCACCACTGCTGGGCCACATTTGACTCCCTGTGGTTGGGGACTTGGTGCTGAGGTTGTGTGGTCATGTTTGACCTCTCTGTTGGACCTCTGTGGGCTTAAGACTAACCACTATGCCAAGCTGTTAGTGGCTAACTGGCTGAGTTGTTGTTGTTTTTTTTTAATAAAATGCTGTATCACTTGACAGGAAGAAGGAAATAAAACAGTTCTCAGAATACACTATTGAGAAAAGACCGTTTGCCAAGGATTATTTTTTTAACACGTGGCTGGGTTTCATGCCTTCTATCTTGAAGGTTAACCGATATGTTGATCCAATTTGTCCACCATGGTGCAAAGAGGCCTTTAGAAATACTCCACATGTTGTGCGTGCAAATGTCAAGGTTTGCCTGAAGGATAACAATAAACAAACACATACATATACACACACAAACACATATATATATATATTTTTTTCTTTTTTTTTCTGCAATATGCTTGTATATATATAAACGTAATGCAGCCTGGCATTACGCTTGTTAGTGAGACAAAGTATTACCTCCTGAAATCAAATCTACAGCAGGTAGGAGCAGTGTAATTGTAAGTCTCTGCAATCCTACCAAAGGCATCGGCTGCTGAAATTCATGCATTGCCGCTTTTCACAGACCTACAGATCCTCCTGTCAACAGTAAACAATTCCTGACAGGCACTGAGTGCCTGCCATAAGATGTGTGTGTGTGGTTTCATACGTCACTTCACACAACATTCTTATAACTATTTTTTAGCCAACTCACCTCGAACATAAACAAGTGAATAAAGATGAATGAAAATCTCTCAATTTATCTCTCGATCTATCTCTCTATCTATCTCTCTATCTATCTCTCTATATATCTCTCTATCTATCTCCGTCCATTTCACCTTACTGTGACAAAATAGGTTGATTGTGTGTGTTCATCGGCTTCATTACACCCAACAGAGTGAAGAGTTGAGACAGTTGGGTGGTGATCTGTGCAGGGGAAGTGGAAGATGAGGGTTGGAGAAACTGAACCCACTATGACAATATTTTCATATGGAGGAGAGCCAGTGAATGCAGCCCCAGGAATGCAGCAGAGCAGCTTGCTGTTTTTCAAAGCCCTCCTTTGGCTCGGGCTTGCACTGAGTGTGGTGACCCTGGTCCAGATGCTCAGGGTGGTCAGGAACAAGAGTTTTCTTGCTCTCATTCTTTTTATCCCCTCTCACTTTCTCCATTCTCTCTCTCCCTCTCTCTCTCTCTGTTCTTCTCATCCCAGCTAAGTCAAGCCAAGGCCTGGGTCTTTTCATCACAAACCTGTAACTTTCCCTCTGCTTCTATGATAACCCTTTGCTTTCACACAGATTATGAATAATGCTGGATAAAAAAGATCAATATGGCCATATGAATTACAGTAAACAGGAAGTGCACAGAGAACCGGTAACAGCTAAAATGTCGCTAAGCATAGCTTTGAGAAGGTGCTCTTCCCTAACAGCCAATTAATTCTGATCTGCCTTCCTTAATAGCTGGACCCCTCTGTTATATCCTTTAAACATCTTTGATTACAGCCCCCTATGTTTGCTTTATTGACAAAAGCTAGTCAAGCATAATGGGTTATAATGATAGAGTTTGAAGTTAACATCCATTGCTGCAGTGGCTGTGGAGTGGGGGCATTGTGTTGCATCTCAGGTTTGTCTCTAATAGTGATTACTGGGTTGGCGGGACTTGCTCTGACTTGCATTACTTTGGAATTAGTGTGTCCGCAGACACGTTGTCCAAACTTTGTGCTCTGCCTCTAGCTCGGCAGACTGGATTATGAGACGTTTATGAGACCCACTGCTACTCGCTGCCTGGATTACAGAAGGATTAGATTGTGTAATAACTATGCCAGTAAATGTAGTTATGAGGCTTCATGCCCATAACTTCCCGCTTCTGTTTGCTTCGTAAAAGAGTAGCTTGAGAGAACACAGATGCCCGCTGCAATTTTTTATGTAGTTTACAGTATTTGTGAATGATGATAATGACTATTATTATTATTATATTTTAAACATGAGAGGTTCTGTAATGCTTCAATGTGTTATGGGTGGTTGCCATGGGATTGCTGTTTGGTTGCTAAGGTGTTCTGAATGGCATTTAGAGCGCTATTAGAGAGCTACGGGGTTTCTAGGGTGTTCTGGATGATTACTATAGTGTTGCTAGGTTTTTAGAAAATAACACAACTTTGCCACACAACATATTGTATAATTTATTTCCACATCACAAACAGTGGCGTAAAAAATGACCAGCAAAGTTTAAAAAAAAATGTAGGACTGGGGGTTTAAATTTATTTTGAAAACTATTTTCCCCACTATATCAAGTGTAACATTAAGGAACTCTATTGAATAAAAGAACAAAAAGGCTTTGTAGTGACTGGGAGTGGTGGCTTTGTAGATTTAAGAGTGGAGCACATTGTGAGGTAAACAAATCTATAAACAACATCAAATTACAGCTGAACCTTTACGAGCAAGCCTTTAGGTCACTTGGTTCCAGCAGAGGAAATGTGACTATTGACTCCGCTCAGGAACAATTGAACCCAAACAGATACATATTTGAGATCTCTCCCAGCATTCCGGTAGGGAAAGGGAGAAGTACACTTCGAAGGCCTCTGTAATATGATCACGGAATCACAGGGAATTCTTTGAAGGCAGTTAGGATCAATAGAAGATGAGAGCGGCTGCGGTTAAGCAGTGGCGCTGTAAGTCTTGCCTCTGTGATCTAACCGGATCTCTGCTCTCTATCAAAGCCAGACGAAATTAAACGTGAATTACATAAGTGAAAGCCCATGACTGAAAAGACAGCATTTATCATCAGAAAGATGTGTGGTTATCTCTTATGCAGTCTCTGTTCTTTTGGGCCCTCACAATGACATCTTCTTCTAAAGCTAGATTCACATCAAACGGTTCTTAACCCCTGAAGTGATTTCAGAAACCCTGTGGGTGAGCTGCCTGAGATTTTTGAGCCAATGGGATTTTAAATGCTTCCAAGTTCCAAAAATTAGTTTTTTTTCTTAAATACAGTAATTCAATCAATCACATCTAAAATTGGCCAGCCCAATCAAGATGTGCCTTTAAGTTAAATAAATGTTTTCATACAGCTGCATGGTGAACACTGGCTACCTGTTTGTCACAATTTTGTTTGGTATGAATGACTGAATGAATAAATTAAGAAATTCTGATCGGGTCTTTAACTTACTATTTTTAACTATGAAAACTATATCATAACACAACCAATCACATCATACATCTATTTCATATTTGGCCAAGGCTACCAAATGAGATGGAAAATTAGGCTCATAACAACCCTGTGTGATATCAAAAGATATCTTAACTTGTATCAGAGAGGGAGCATCATTGAGGTCAGATAAACTATTGTATTTGGATTCTGAGGGTGAACCAAACACTCAAGTGCTTAGTTATGTCATGTTGAAGCTTTTCCTTGTCTTTGTCATCAACTTCACAAGGCTGAAGTATGGCTGACTGAGTTCTGGAATATGAGTATACACACATCCACATACAACACACATAGACAGGTTATCTTTGCTTTCTATACCTAAGCCTGTCAGCTCTACAGCAGGTTCATGATCTCACTGACTCTTGGCTGACTCTTTTCAGAAGAACCTGATCTGTCTGGATCTGTATGTGTCTTGCGTTTGTAGAATGTAGGTCTACACCTTCCCCATTTTCGCACCATACGCATAACTTGTGTCTTTTGTAAGGTGAGCTTTCAGGGTGATATGGAAGGGAATTCAAGAGACATCCACTTGAGGAAGCAAATGCACTTTTGACTGACACACTTTGTTGTGGATCCCAACAATGCGTGCAGAATTTAAAAGGAAAAAGTGTGTATAGTTACAAAACACAAAGATTCAGTGAAAATAACTATGATTTTCCTCTAGAGTGATATGAATTTTGATGGCTGTCTAGGTTTTTTTATATAGAAATACACAGAACTACACCAAAACATGGTGAGAAAGAGCCAAAGACAAAGAGAATGAGACAAAAAGAGAAAAGTAGAGGAAATGAAAAGGCATTGTTTAAAAGAAAGTGTAAAGTCTCATTTGGAATTGAGGTTTGGAAACAGAACTCTTAATGTAACTTAATGTAGCATAGTAGCAAACGAATCATTGCATATAAAAAGACAGGCAGGAGATGATGATGATATGCTTTCACTGAGCAATTGTGTTAAAACACTGTGGCCAGAATATGGCCATTACGATCCATAAAGAGCTGAAGAAATGCAATCTCACACCCTAGATCCAACATGTAAGTACAACATTTTCTAGCACTTTACCACTTAAATGCTTACAGCTGCCATCTATTTAAACGCTGCTCTCAGCTTTGATCTTCTTTTTGTTTCAACTCCTGCCAACCGCTCACCGTAGGACTTCTAAAAATGCCTGCTGAAATATGGACCCAGAAACAGGCTTATCTGTCTTTGAATAAACAAAAGTATATTGTTCACAGCGAGCGCCAGCAAATTACAAGATTATGTTTCTCGTCCTGTTCACGTCAAACAATGTTATGCTTATAGAGTCATATATGTTTACCATAAATTACTTAATTAATTTTCAGAAACCCTGAAGCTTTAAAGCGATATCATGCTGAATTCGTTTAGGGTATGGGAAATTGAAAGCAAAGCAGGCTCAAAGTTCAGGGCAGACAGGAGCGATGGGGGCTGATACATGGCTATAAATGGCTATATAAAGCTTACTAAAAAGAGGACAACTTCTACTGATCCAATATTAAAGACAGTCGGTATGAAGCAGGTTAGCTGTAGCCAAGCCATCTGAAAGTTTCACCCTACTGGGTCTTATCTGGACCTGCAGCTCTGGGCATGTACTTTGTGTGTAGAACTATAGGAGTGGTAATGATATTTGTCAAAAAGGGCCTAAGTGAACAAAACTGGCAGGCAACATCAAACCAAGCCAAAACAACAGAAGAAGTGTTTAATCTCACTCGCCCAGTTTTGGCAAATCCTTACACTGGCTCGCATGGGCACTTCATGAGCCTTTAAAGAGAGCTTATGTTGAAACTGAAACAGTAATAGAATATGGATTTTAATTATTAAAAGCAACAGTGTAGCGAGGGATAGAGGTATATACATTTTTTTTATTTTACATTTATTACTATAGCACTTTCACAATTTTTTATTGCTGCAAAGCAGCTTTAAAAAAACAGGAAACAGTAAATTTATAATACATAATGTTAAAAAGTACTAACAAATTTTGTACTATAATATGTTACATATGTTTTATATATACTGTATATATATATATATATATATATAGTTACAAAAACACTTGCATTACTTATCAAAAACTAATAAATACAAATTTTAAATTACTGTAGCTCAAATGACAAGAAGTTCAAATCTGCGAGAGCAGCCAATTTTCATTTTCATAAGGGAAGTAATTTCACACAGCATTTATTGAGATTCACCCTGGTTAGGAATCTGTTAAAGACTCGTGCCTTTCCTCCCGCCCACAATCATGAGCTCCTACTGGGACTTCAAACACTCTCGACCCCCTTGGTGATCTTTTTGAAAATTCAGTCACCTAGGTACCGTTAACATTCTGCTCCAACACCCACCTGCCATATTGCATACTGCAGATATCCACACATATTAGGGACTGTACTGGCATTCCATTTTCCAATGGTTAGTTTTACACTTTCAAAGTAGGCCATCACAGTAAGACAGGACAGGTTTTTCTGACTGCCAATTTCCAACATGCGGGGCAATGAACACCGGTTGACCTCTTACCGGTGCCGCAGTCTGAGATCAACATCATGGCATGAGCAGTTTAAACAGACGTCACTGCTGAACGATCCCTGTTCATATCTGAATCCCAACCCAAATTAGCCATTTGAGCCTTCCAGACCGTGCTTGAGTCATATGATTTATGTTTAGCCTGCATGCTATTGAGCTAATTCAGTATGCAGAATCTGAGCTGTCTACTCTGACATGTGTCTGCTTCTTTAAGTTTCCTGTGCATGCAAATAAGTGTGAAGGTTTCCGGCTGTAACCTTCACGAGACACTGAGGAGAGCCTTAATCGCTACCACTGTAATGGTTTTCTGACTTGGGGTTCTCATTTAATGCATTTCCCCGCAAACAAACAAGAAGATACCCTGATTTCTCCTTATTAAAGTCAAGGACAAAGTATGAGATGCCACAAAATGTCTGCAGGCATTTGCTCACACATTAATAACAAAATCCAGTCATACAAACTATATACAGCACAATCAAATTAGGTGTCAAGATGTAACCACAGACACTCACTGCAATACAGTACTATGGAATAATTACTGATTTATGTGACACATTTCAAGTGTTGTAGAACTGATGAGATTATGATAATGCATCATTCCATGATCAGTTCGGGATTTAGTCTGCACTGAATTGCATGAAAGGAAATGAGTTAGAGTGTGATAGTTCTCCTGAAGCCATCGCTTCTCACAACCCACTGATAATTTCATCAGTATTCACATCAAAATTTACTCCTGTCAGGAAAATGTCCTTGGTATTACATTCAAACCAAAGAAACTGATTATATAAAGTATTTTTCTTTAAAATGTTTTCCTGCAAGTCTTTAAACTACAAATGTTTAATAAAAAAGAAAGAAATGAATGCTTTACACTTGTTATACAAAGACTAACAGTATTTACTTTAACCAAACTAAGTCAACATTTCACTAAGAATCTTTGACTACAGAGAAATAAAATGTATGCCTATTATGGGTATTATTATATGCACAGGGCTTATGCTATAGCTACAAAATGTCTATAATATATCCCGGCAGTACATACCATTCCCCCAGTACAGCAAAGCCATTGAAAGCTGATTACTTGAAAGGTCTTGAGATCGATGCAATATTTCTCCATCATAGTTCAAACAGTACATCTCCCACTAATGAAAATAGTTCACAGTTTTGCATGGGAAAATCTCCACCCTGCGACGATAGCAGGGCTGAATTAGTCAAACTAGTCTGCCTCATTTCACCTGGCACAGCAACATGTTTGGCACTATGAGGTATGTACCGCAAGAGAAAAAATCCAATAACAATGCAATTGTGAGCTAATAGGAATGAACACAACCACGATCTCAGTCCAGTCCACTTTAAATTATGCAGTTCAAGTGCAGTAATTACAAACACTGGGCACAGTAGCAGCTGCTGTCTGCTCCCTCAGGTAAGAGGGTAATGTGCTTCCATACAGCAGTGTGCGCAAGCTTGTCTCACACACGCACGCGCTTCACAACTCGCAATTCCTGTATGTCACACTGAATACATCTGTGTTCAGCTCTCAGTATGAGCCGCATATGTGAATGTAGGAGCTTTAACCAACAGGGGCCAACATCCAGTTCAACAGGGGGTGGTACTTAAGCAGTTTAAGCAGAAAGAAGTAAAAAAAATATGATTAATGTCGTGATTTACCACCTCAGGATGTGCATTTTCTCTGATTGTAGTAAATTATTTCTTATTTAGCCTACTATTATATTTCTTCTATATATATCCTATATTGGATAAAAACACCATTTTGATACAAAAAGTGAACTGTAATATTTATATAAAACTAAAAAACCAAACCCACACTTTATGAACCTAACCGTACATATGCTGCAACAATGTCTTTCTGTTAAATCTAAATGAGATGTTCTCATTAATTCATCTCGTTTTTTTTATTCATTTACCGTTTATTTTGGTATTCAATACTTGTTGATATGAGTGAAAAGCAACACATTTTTGTTATAGTATTGATTAAATGCCAGGTTGATGATTTTTTTTAGAAACATTTTTTGTGATGCTGGTTAAAGGTCTCTTCACATCCTGATAGCAATCACTAAATTGTCTAAATATATTGAATTAAATATATATCTTCTATGGAAGGCACAGGATAATAAAGGCTCTGACAGTGAGGTTGGGATCGTTCAAAGCTAGGCTGCTTTTGCTAGTTTGTCTGAAATTGCCAACCCCATCTTTAAGTGTTTTCAAGCCTTACAGTTTGGCCTGTAAGGGTAAATTTATAAAGTAAAGGTTGAGAAACACCACAGCAGAACATCAGAGTGTCGGATAACAAATGAGTGGCTGTTTCCGACGACCTGAAGAAATCAAATTCCATGCACAACAGGAGAACATTGCAAACGCTTGCTTATACAGACAAGTGAGGTGCTGAGCACAAAGCATCTATTTATACAGCACAATCCTCCTCATGTCAAACGAGTTTAAGCTATTACAGTGTGTCGTGGAGAGTGTATCATCATTGCTTCCCAGCAGCTGCAGTCCCACAGTGAAGATCATTGTATATCTCTTCAACACTCATCCTCGACTCGACTCCCTGTCCCTCACAGTTTGACAGCCCTTTCCTCCCCCTCTCTTGCCTGCCCCCTTTTTTTCCTCTCATCTCGATCACCAAAGCCAGCTGCTTTCCATTTAAAATGTCAAACTAATGGCACATAGCTGTTGACATTAGGGATGGGTCACGGTGGCTGATTTGTGTAGTATACTATAATAACACCCTTATGTAATTCCAAACCTATATAACTTTTTGTCTGCTGTAGAACAAAAAATAAGATATTTTGACAAATGTCTCAGTGTTTTTGTATCCATTTTTTGTAAATAAAGGGATAGTTTTCATTTTTTGTAAACTATCCCTTTATTTATGCTGTTTATGAGCTGTTTGCCAGTTTATAAAACTCTAATGATTATGGAGAGACCAAAGCCCGCATTTCTGTTTATCATTCTGGACTCTAGGAATGAAAATGACCAAGTGCATCTCTAAAATGACATCAAATCACCCTCTCATTATCCGGTGCAATGCACTGGCTCTTGCTGGAAAATGGCACTGGTGCTTAAAGAGTCAGAGAACAGTCTGTAGCTTTACTCGGGTTACTTGAGATGTAATCAGTGCTGAAGACGCATGAAAACGTTTCGTAAACCACAGGGTGTCTTCAGCAATCTTCCAAAAAGAAGAAAACAGAAGACCAAAAAACAGATCTCACAGTGTATCACCTCCATTTCAAAACACCACACCTCTTACAAGACAGCATTGAGAATTTTCAAGGGAATTTGAAGTTGAAGCTGCAAATTACTGTGAATAATTTAACAACAATTTTTAAAAGAAAGCAGGCTTGCGTCCGGCGCAAGAGAGCGAGGGATCAGGAAATGAAAAGAAGAGATTTAAAGTAAACGCCATTCTCTCATTCACTCAAGCCCATGAGAACAGACCTCACTCTATTACAGACGTTACTGTTCTCCAAGGAGCAGCCAGACACAAAATGACATCAGCCTGTACCTAAAAATATCACGCCGTCTGCCCAGATACACATTCTTAGTCATACCACACACACACACACACACACACACATAAACTACAAATCTACTTACCTCTGCACCAGAGCCTCTCCTTCCATCACTGCCTTCACTCAAGTTTTGGCTCTAATTATAAGATTCTGGTCTGATGAAGGTCTGAACTGCACTCTTACGCTGCAGGGATGAGACTATTTGTGAGGCCAAAATTGTTCACTTGAAAGCTTCAATTAGGCGAGGGGAAGAGAAGCGGATGGAGCGGTCGGGGGCAGAGAGGGAAGTTGGCAGTCAGTGGAAAACACAACGCTAAAATTGGCTATTAGACGCTGAACTTAATCCACTCCATATCAGAGCATGGCATCTGCTTCCAGCACAGAAATGCCCAGATTAGCAGTAAAGCATAATAAGCTCTTAACTGTATGCATGAGCCCCACTTTAGATTTCTCTTGTAAACTTGGCATATAGTATAGAAGAGTGCACAAGCGAGTAGATGTAATTCTGACTAGGTAAAAGAAGAAAACTTTTATTCGCTCTCTTTTTTCCACTCTGCAGGACAAGTGAGAAAGCAGAAGGACCGTCTCTTTTATTCCAGCCGTCTGCTATCTACGAAGGGGGTTATGGAGATGTGAGTGGGCTGGGGTGCGGTGTAATTAACTATTAGGGATGCATTGTCCCGAAAAGACCCAGTGTGAACTTCTGGTTGTTTGAATGTAGGTGCGATTGATGCAGTGCAGACTA
The DNA here is from genome assembly GCA_036877575.1 of Botia almorhae. Classification (NCBI taxonomy): domain Eukaryota; kingdom Metazoa; phylum Chordata; class Actinopteri; order Cypriniformes; family Botiidae; genus Botia; species Botia almorhae. The sequence continues at coordinate 12,487 of JAZGTJ010013310.1, forward strand.
GTTCACCATGTCAATAATCGGCCAAGAGCAGATGTCAACTTTCCTCTCGAAAAGACGTCAGCCAAAGGGCAGGAAGCCGTCCCCCACTGCCAGCATGAAAATATCACACACAGAGCCGCCGTTTCCACAATATGGCCTGTTAGTTTCAAGACTAGGGCTGAGAGGTTGGTTTCAAGTCAGGAAGGAAGCAAAGCAATTTCAAGGAGTAGATATTTTCCCCTTTTTGTGAGGTAAGGGGGACATCTCTTTATTAGACGTGTGCTTTTGGGTTCACAATGGTCCCCTTCAGGAAAAAACAAGCTGCGAATGATACTACCTTTAAAGCTCACCCCCGTGCTCTGCGCACTCATTTCACCCTTTCTCTGTTGGATTAAAAGCTCCTAATAGTCCCTAATTATACAAACTCATTTCTTTTTCTCAGTGCCTCTGCATTTCTATGTCTTCTTCACGATGCTGTAAACACTGTTTCGGGACTAAATTTAATAAGCTAGCCTAGTGAGGGCCCTCTTTAATGGGATCCGAGCTTGTTTGATAAGTCTCCATTTCATCACTCACTTTATTAATTAATTATATAAACTTAAAGCAATTTGCCTCCTTAATGGCTTATTTTAGGGGGAGATTTGTGGGCAATTAATTGATGTTGCTGTAGTACAAAAGTGCTGCTTTGTTTTGTGACCTGCGGTGGAGAGTTAATTATCTATGGGTGGGTGGCGGGTTTATATATCTTTCAAGAAATGCTAAATATAATATTATGTGAGGAACAAAGGTCATCGTATATACAAAAGCTTGTCAATTATATTGCCTATACACAAAAAGGTTAATCAGTTTTGGCAACTGTGAGGAAAAATCTAGAGCAGCAAAGAACTACAAAACAATCAAACGTTAATTTGGAATTTGGAAGTAATTAATATACCTAGCTTGGAAGCACATCACTTAGCTGATCGTATGCCAAATGCAACAATAAAAACCGCATCTGTTTGTGTGAAACCTGAAACTGTGAAAACACTTTATAAACTGTGTTTATTTATTTGACTGTGCTTTAATTTCTTTTTGGATAAAAGGTTGACATGGGACAAATGAATAAATAATACAACAGCGATACAGGATTAGCGAGCTAATTCATTTCCACAGGGACAGTGTAATCTCTAAACTGGTCATTATCAAAACTTGAAAATATTATGATCATGTGCAAACAGTTTACAAAGACCAACACAAAAATAAACAAAATTATATTATAGCTTACTGACCGAAACTGACATACTGACTGAAAAAAAACTCTGATTATCTAGTTTAATTTCTCTGAACAGCAAGATAAATAGTTTTATGGACAGATGTCTTATTGTAAAGGAACCAATGAGTTCTTGGTGGTGCTAAAAATAAAATAAACATATGCCACAACAAAAAAGGTGCAAGATGAGATGCTGTGGGTTTGGATATTCCTCCTTTATGACATGAGTGAATGTGATTTAAGGGAAGCACTTCCATTAAGTAACATGTATCCTCTCTTTCATCCACAACTTTCCTCCAGCTACTCCTCTCTGTGTGACATATAGTGCCGGATAAATTAACACATTTCAGATTACCCCTGTCATGATAATTCATCTCTTATTTTCTTCCGCAAGCCTAAAGTCAATATTTTTGGTTAGGTGTAAAGATGTTTCCTAGAACAGCATGCTGTTAGGTTTTGATAAGGTGGGGCTCTTCATCAAACACTCATCGGTTCCCATCAGAGGAGATCAGATGGGGCAGAGGAGAACACTCTTAAATTGAGAGGAATTTAAGAGATATGTTAAGCTGCAGACCTATAAGGCTTAGCAGCAATATGCATTTACTGAGATTCCAAGAACACAAAATACAACATCTATTTAAATTAGATCTCATTTGGCCTCTAATCCATCATGCTCATAAAATAAGACAATATAACCTATCAGATGTTTTGTCAATATGTACAAAATATTAAAACTGCATATTTTAAGATGTTGGAGAACTCCTGATTCTATGCCACCATTCTCAATAATTATAATATAATCCCTGACTTAACATTAATATTTTGCCTATGTGGTTGTTGCACAAGAACATACATATTAGCTGGATGAAAAAGTGTTTCCAGGTCAAAGCTGTTACTATACCATGTGTATTAGAATGTCTGGAATGTTGTATTGACCAATCAGCACCCAGGACTGCAGTCTTATAAATGGATTAAAGAACAAAACTGAAAAATATATACTGTCAAAATATACAGTGCCTTGCAAAATAATTCAAACCCTTTGAACTTCTTCACATTTTGTCACCTTACAACTACAAAATTAAATGTATTTAATTTAGATTTTTTGTATGTGATAATATACGGTTTTCAAAGATTTAAGCAAATAAAAATTTGAAAAGTGTGGCCTGCATTTGTATTCAGCCCCCTGTACTCTGATACCCCTAAGAAAAGCTCCAGTGCAATCAATTTCCTTTAGAAGTTATCTAATTAGTTAACAGAGTCCACTATGTGTAATTTAGTCTCAGTAAAAACACACCTGTTCTGTGAAGGCCTCAGTGGTTTGTTAGAGAACACTAGTGAACAAACAGCATCATGAAGACCAAGGAACTCACCAGACAGTTCAGGGAT
>JAZGTJ010013311.1:0-15099 GCA_036877575.1 Botia almorhae
ACATCTTATGGGACAGGGGTATAAGGGATTTGTAATAGTACCATGAACTACATAACATGCAAAAGTAGCATACATACATAAAATATATACAATAAAATATTAGGCGTTTACAATTTACAAAGCCCTAGGCTAAGTTAGACATCAGCAGTCTCCCAGCAAGCAAGCCAACAGGGCGACAGTGGCAAGAGACCAAAACTCCAATGATGTATAGATGGAGAAAGAAACTTTGGGAGAAACCAGGCTCGACCAGGAGGGCCAGTTCTCCTCTGGCACGTTAAGGCTGCAATTTGTAACTAGTTTTAGATACGAACAGAGTTGATTTTAATGAGTTATAGTTAATTATTTATGGAAAACTGATATTTGATAATATGTCAGGCACTGAGAGATCATGCCAACAAAAACCGATGAGGCATAAATTAATTAATTAAAGCCATAACATCACACTGCTGTGACTAAGCAGGGAACAAAATAAAGCTAAAAGCTGTCATGTAAATAATGGTAGGTTTACTAAAGAAGTCTATCAAATCCTGATGATCTGTCTCAGGGTCATTTCATCCAGTCCCCCACCATCTGGTCTCAGAGTTTGGATCCACCTGACTACAGGACCGTAGGGAATGAAAGACAGACAAATTTAGTGTGGAGCAAGTACATCTGTTCTTGTGGGAAGTGTTCCCGGTTCCGGTTTACCTAATTAATGCAGCCTAATAATCCTTTAGGGGATTTGAATGATAAATCAAAAGTGTATCAAGAGTGTATCTTGTTGAGTGTATCTACAGCTTTCCTGTAGCTCAATGGTTAGAGCATGGTGTTAACAATGCCAAGGTCATAGGTTCGATCCCAGGGATTGCTAATACTTACAACAGTATAATGCAATGTAAGTCGCTTTGGATAAAAGCATCTGCCAAATGCATAAATGTAAATGTATCTGCCTCCTGGACAACGCTAGGAAGACTATTCCAAAGTTTGGGTGCCAAATATGAGAAGGATCTACCACCAGCACTTGTTTTTGAAATTCTGGGTGCTAATAGTTGGCCAAAATTTTCAGATTGCAGTGAACGTGAAGGACTATAATAGGAGAGGAGCTTGCTTAAGTATTGAGGAGCTAAACCATTCAGGGCCTTCTAGGTAATAAGCAGGATTTTAAAATTTATACGATGCTTGATAGGCAGCCAGTGTAGAGTTGACAAAACTGGGCTTATGTGGTGAGAACCATATAAGAGAGATGAGAACCATTGCGTTTGGCTGATGTCAAATCCCTGGTCGCCAATGATGTTCATTGTGTGTAGAACATTTTTGGTGAACTGTCCCTTTAACAGCTGTGCACATTAAAGGCCTGACTAAAGTGCTGTGCAGAGATAAAGATTAGTGTGTGAGGGTGTGGATGGCAGGGGATTGGTGGATGCTGATGATGGAGGGTGGGTGTCTCTCTCCAGCCCTCACTGCACATTAAGATAAGCACCTACACCACAAACAGCCATAACTACAGAACTGAATGCTCGTACCCCTGGCTGCTCCAATGCCTGAAAACACTTATATGGCAGAGAAGAAAAGCCCGTAAGTGCAGCCCTATTCTTTCCCACATTGTATGATTACATTTGTTATTTATTTGTGTATTTATGTATTCATTTTTTATTAATTGTGTATTTCCTGTATACATTGTTTAAAGTTTGGAGGAAGACAAAAAGAAGAAATCAAAGAAAAACAAGGGTCAAACATGGGCTAAAGAGGGAGCACGGGACCCTTTTGAAATGGTAACTAAAGTCTATGTACAGTATGTGTGTGAGCTTTTTGTTATTGCATTGTTTATTTCATGGTTTTAACAGTTCAGCCTTTCGAAAGCATCTGTATATCAGTTGAATTTACCTGTTCTTTTCATTCATTCTGTTTCCAGCTTGACTCTCTCCCTGAGGCAAAGCAGCAAGAGATTCAGAAAGCCCTGCACCTCTTTTCTCTGGGCCAGGGGCCTCCAAAGAACCTCCAGGAAGCACGTAAACACACATACAGTTTTTGGGATACCCAGCCAGTCCCTAAAATAGGTATGCTGCACAATGAGCCACCAGTGTCTTGTGTTGAGGATGTTTAGATATCATATAAACAATATATTTACAATGATCAGACCTACAGACAACATTTATTCTCTTTAAGATGAGGAAGTGACGTCACAAGGGCCAATAGAATCAGAGAGGTCGAATATTCGAGAGGAGCCCTATTCACTCCCACAGGGATTCATCTGGGACAAGCTGGACCTGGACAACGAGGAGCAGGTGGGAAGAAGGTCTTAGGTCTATTGATAACACCCATTCCCATAAAGTTTATACAGTAAAGACAATAATATATTGATCTTCAAGCTAGGTTCTTTCTTATATGTCTCTTCTGTGTATTTGCAGGTGAGAGACCTGTGTGACTTCCTGAATGAAAACTACATAGAGGAAGATGACAACACACTTCGCTTACATTACTCTCCGCAGTTCTTGATCTGGTGTGTTAAGCCACAACAGAAAACAGTTACATCAGTATAACTGGGAGCCAATTACAGAGATGTGTCTTATACCCATATTTTTCCCATATAAAAAATTCAGTTGTATCTGGGGTGACATGATAGATGATCACAGAACTTTTTTAAACAATTTTAAGCAAATGAACTGCAGACATTGTGACTCTGACTAAATTTAAGACTGAATGGGTGATTTGGGCCATAGCATTTCAGATTATTTATTTTTACTTACAATAATAGTGCAATCTTTCTAAGATCCAGTGTTTTTTATAAAGTTGCATTATAAAAATGTATTATGTTAAAAAATTTAAATTGGTATAACACTTTAGCAATTATGCCACAATGATGCCATTCTCTCTCATTATGTTTCGTGCATGTAATGCAGGGCTCTTTGTCCACCCTGCTGGCAGTCACAATGGCATTGCGGAGTCCGGGTAAACTCCAGCCAAAAACTAGTGGGATTTATAGGTGCCGTTCCTGCCACTGTTAAACTATTTGACACGTAAGTGCGTCTTCTCATACAGTTAAAAAGATTTGTATTTAAATACAAAAATGTTTGTATTGATTCAAATTATTCCACAGAGAGATAAAGATGGTGGAGGTGAACTTCCTGTGTGTGCACAAAAAGCTTCGCTTTAAAAGAGTAGCACCAGTCCTGATTAAGGAGCTCACCAGACGGGTCCATAAACAGGGTATATTTCATGCCATGTACAGTACCACTGCAGTTCTACCAAAGCCCATTGCAAGCTCCAGGTATGATGGAGCTTTACCAAACCTGTTTTGTTTTGTTTTGTTTTAATCATTGTGATGTATCATTAAACAGAATTTCTCTCTATTGCTGCTAAAGGTCCTGGCACAGATCTCTGAACCCACGCAAGCTGATTGAGCTGAATGTTTCTTCTCTTACACATAATATGACCCTGCAACGTGCTGTCAAGCTAAACCGGCTTCCTGAGGTCAGAGCGCCCTCCTATGGGACAAATTTTAGCATAACACATTCCTTCACAGAGCCGTGGCCCTATGTGGCCCCTTTAGGTACACGCCGGTTTTGCCAGGAAGTTTGCAAGAAAAAAGATGCTACCTTTTGTGACTTTATATTTCCAAAATGGAGTTTGTCACAAAATTGACACTGTAACAATAGCAACAACATTTGTACCAAACTCGAACAAATATTTTACATTTGCCTCTTAGCTCCGTCCTTTATTACTGAAGTCATCTCTCTCCTTTTCCTTTTGTAACACCAGACAACAAAAACCGCAGGACTTCGCCCCATGACTAAACAGGATGTGGCCATGGTTCATGATCTTCTGAGAGAACATCTTAAGGCATTTCATCTCGTTCCTGTTCTGACCCAGGAGGAAGTTCTACATTGGCTTTTGCCTCAAGACTCTGTAATTGACACATATGTTGTGGAGGTCAGTATCATACAATATAGGAAAGCCTAAATTATTATTAGACTTGACCAGTGGGGTAAATATTAATGTATTTAAATGGCATCAACATTTTCTGAAATAATATCAGGTTGTGTGGATGCACAACTGTATCATTATGTGGATTTTATGTCTTATATTAATGCCACCCACATGTCTGTACCAGAGCACAGATGGGCCCATTACTGACATGGTGAGTTTCTACACACAACCCTCTTTGGTTCTGAACCACCCTGTGCACAAAAGCCTGAAGGCAGCCTGCGCTCTTTACTGCATCAGCGGGGCCACTCCACTCCAGCAGCTAATGGAGGACATCCTTATCATCTGTAAAGCAGTAAGTCACAGAACACTGCATATCAACACAATCCAGCTGACTGTATTGTGACTCACATTTGACATTTACCCCCATTTGTAGATTTCTAATCCTCCTTCAGTGTAACATCTCTCTCTCTCTCTCTCTCTCTCTCTCTCTCTTTCTCTCTTAATCTGTTCAGAGGGGGTTAGATTTGTTTTCTGTAATGGATGTAATGGATAATAAATCATTCCTGGAGCCACTTAAATTCAGAATGGGGGATGTATGCACACAGTATTACCTTTACAACTGGAGATGTCCTGACATAGCCTCGGACAAGGTTATTCAATCATCAAATTAATTATGAAGGTAAAATAAGAGAAAGCACGGAATTTAATATAAACTGACGTAACCATTCTATATTTCAGGTTGGCATTGTGCTGAAGTAATCGCATTGTTTCTGCCAAAAACGTGCGGTTCTAATATTCACGCAGTTGCAATTTATCGACGACAGAGGGCGCCACCCCCCTACACATTTGGACAGATTTCTCTGAAATCGTTTAAACAGATTTAAATACCTGTGTCATTGCGTGCTAAGTATAATCAATTGTAAGCATAATCGATGTTCTGCATAAGTGATCATTAAATTGTATTTGGATTGTTGGGCTTTGAACTGTAAACTGTTCATTCGGCCTCCGCTTCCTGTTATTCTCATTGGTAACCTTGTATTTGATAAATAAATCAATACAAATACAAATACAGTTCGTATTCAGTTCTTAGTTCAAAATAAGTTCGTAGTTCTTATTTTGATATCTGTTAAAACGGCCAGATATCTTGCAATTCAGGAATTGCCTTATCTAATTTGCTATATCTATTTGATCAGGCAAATTAGTTAAACGCACTGTTAACATGGTAAGTATATAAAAACACTGTGTATCCAAAACACAGTCCTCGTGGCACGATGTTCATACGGCAACACCAGGTGGCGACAAAACAATGACGTCCTACAAAGCGTAGCACATTTATAAGGCCAAACATTATAGGCACACTTATTTAAAACCAGAACATAAATATATTCATATTTTCCTGCGGGCTTTCACACTTTTGTTCTGTTGAAGAAACTCGGTTTATGGTTTTGGCAGAAAGTTTACTTTATTCTTGTACATAATATATGCATTTTTCTAAGATGAGAAATCGGAATATTCCCAATGTTATTTAATTCTTATTTAAACTGTAAAATATTATAAACCTTCAGACTTATAGTGTTGGCAGTCTTCCAACGCGGAACAGATAGCGCAGACGGACTGGGGTGGACAGGGGCGGGATCTAGACTTTCAAACACGGCTGGTTAACTCGCTCTCATTCTATTCGGATTCGCAGAGCCGTTACACTAGCTGTCAGTTTGTGTGTGTTTTAGTCAAAAACAGGGTAAAGTTGTATTTTAGCGCTCCTTCATCTCTGCCCAGAGGGACATACGGCCGTTTAATCCCAGCAGAGCTCACTCTCTGTCCCGCTGATTGTGCAAAAACACAAAGACCGCTGTGCGATTCCAGGTGCTTTTGTATTTCCTTATTATTTCATCGTTTTGCATTATTTATTACTGGAACAGGCATTATAAATATATCTACGATCTCGACCACTTTGCTCACTGGATATTGCACTTGCCTCGATTCAGCGAAATTCAGAACTAGTAGGTGAGTAGCTCGTCTCATCACAATAGTGTTACATTTCTCAACGATGAATCTAACTGATGTTTTCAATCTGTTACATATTCATCTATGATCGCCACTAGGCTGTCCAGGGCAGATTTTAGTTTAATTGTATTGTTTAGTTGGTTTGGAAATGGGTCTAAAAGTCAGAGCTGCTTTGTGATACGTGTGTTGTATGTAAACAGTGAGTGAGTTTCATTGAACTACAAAAAACCGAAATCTTAAGAGAAATCTTTTGAGATTACTTTTTTAACTGCAATTTTTTTAAATGAGATTTTTATTTTAACTGCAATGTTGAGCTTTTTTTTATCAAATTTGTTTTTGTCTGTATTGGAGCAGATGACATCCTGCCCTGTTTAAATTAATTTTATTAATTTGTTGTGGAAATCCGTGACATTTTCTTTTTGAATTTTAGAATTTGGTCGCAGTTCAACATACATATTTTATATTACATTAAACAGTTCTCACAGAGGTCAGGGATCTGTAATCCTCCAGTGTACAGTTTAAGAAACTGCAGTTTAACACCTGCAAAAACAAAGACACTGCAAGTGAAGCAAACCAAACTTCGAATGTTGCAAAGGCGAATGATGTAAGGCTCATGGAACGGAGTTGTATCATTGTTCAAAACGGAGCGTTTTGTAAGCTTAGGTAAACATTTCATTTATTTTATGTCAGTGAGGGAATTCAACGTCTGTTTCTCTTTCCTAAGGTCATGCATGAGTGTGTGCGCACATTTTTGTTTCTCTGTCCAAAGTTTAACATCATTGTTCAGCTGGTCTCACAGGGTCTTTCCCTTGAATTATATGAAATAACAGCTATAACATCCTCCTTGATGACGCCATTTGTTTTTTAAGCACGAAAGAAAATCAGACAGGTTTGAAATGACATGGTAAGTAAATTATGAAAGAATTTTCTTTTTTCAGTGAATTGTCCTTAAAAATTTGTGTCTTGGTTCTGCAAATCCACATCCAACTACACAGACAACAGTAAAAGCAAAAAGCAAAATCAGTTTTACTATTCAGAAAAAATAACAATATTCCATGTCTGAACTTTCATTTGCAAAATTGGATATAAAATTTATCCAGTTTCTGTAGCTTGCATCTGGCACATGCTTTTTCACTTTTCACCCCATTAAAAAGCCACCAATAGCCTTTTACATCCTTTCTGTAATTTGTGAACTGTATTCATTACAATACATGAGGAGCTGTTAAATCAGAATTACAAGGCTAAAGCCTATACAAAGGTCCTGTAAACATTGCATTGAAATGATAAATTCTCCCTGCACAGTTTATACAGTTTTACATTTGCCTTAATGAACTGACAAAAGAATTGTGTTAAATAAGTTTGAAGATACTGACAAGACTCGACTGGATTGTGCTTTGAGATGGTAGATACACTTAATTGATCCTCAAGGGGAAATGGAGTAGAGCAATAAAGAGCAGGAATGCAGATGGAACGTCAGACAGAGCCGAGGTTTGATTTTCACCTGATAACAGTCAATTCAGATTCCATGCTTGATTGAACCGACATGCACATGTAAACATGGGTGTCTTGTTTTGTCAGGTAACTGAAAAATGTGATTCATTTTGTAGCATCAACTGGTTTTATTCAAGTCAAGTTCCTAACTGCACAATTTCACTTTATACACAGTGTTTGTCATTTAACCATTTTTAGAACAACAGGTACCAATCAGGTGCTACAAGGCCCCTGTCCTAAACAAGACCGAGCCCTCTTCAGATGTCAGTACAAAACATATTACAGCTGACACAAAGCTGGCTAAATGAAGCTTAAGGTGTATAGCTCAGTTAGATAAAAAAATACCACAGCATACCACAGTTGCCTGTAGGTAATTCACAGTTTTAAATGCCTGAGGGGAATAGCAAAGCTCAAACAAGTTCCAGCAGAGCCTCAGAGTGCTTGTAATTCTCCCAGGGCTTGTTTATTTTGATCCAAGTGAAACCAAAGGTGTACAGAAGCCACTTTGTGTAAGATGGTTTAGTAAGTGTTGTGGGCTTGTGAAATTATTGTCTCTTAATACAGTTTATAACTGGTGGAGGAGTCAGGATTATGTAGGTTGGTCACATAACCAAGTAGTCGATTAGTGAAATCAACTAGTTGTCTAGTTATTTTTGTCATTTTTGACTCATGTGAACTTAAAAGTGGCTTAATTACAACTTTTGTAATTTTTAGTTGACTAGTTTTTATGTAACTCATTACTAGGCAATTTAAAATTAATATAAATGTTTTTCATTTTTAATATTTTTAAAATAAGTCTTTATTATTTCACATTCAAAAAGTACCATGTTGTTACACACATCACACATATGGAACACATAAATAAATGTAGCCTGGTATTCTAACAAACCTGTCTCAGCTAGTCCTAGATGAGAAAAAACATAACAGCTCCAGTGCACTGTATTCAGCTGTAGTCACTCATCTCATTCCAGATGGTAAGACAACTTCTGGGTCTGGATCTGGAGCCAAGAAGACTGGATCTTATCCAGAATCATTATACATGGCAGGGCTTGCATGTGCTGCTAGTGCACACTGTTAGCATCATAAATACGAGATACTTCAAAACAAAAGTTTAACAAGACTGTTAGGCAGTCCTAGGCTTCACAAAGTCATATAGTAAGGTCAAAGGTCAACTTTCCCAGGCATGCAGTTGGGAATGCTGTTCATCCGTGACCTGACATCTTTGTCTGTCTGCTCCACCCCCACATCCCACATCTGCATTTCTTGGCCAGTGACAGTAATGGGTGTTTGGTTGGGAAGTCCCCCACAGTAAATATTTACACAAACTCAAGCAGGGTTTTGACACTGTTTAAGATCAGGAGATCTTGTATATACAGCCCAGGCTGCATTGAGCGTAGCTGTTCAGCTAATACTTAAACACTTTAAGTGTTAATAATTGGATGTCTGTGGAGTGGACTGACTGGATGCTACAGGTGGTTGTAGGTCTCGTCACTATAGATTTCACAGTACTCAGAGAAGGAATTTAGTAAGAATGTTATGTGAATGGTGCTTACTAATAGAATCTTTACATTTACATTTATGCATTTGGCAGACACTTTAATTCAAAGTGACTTAAAGAGAATTCAAGGTATATAATTATTCATTAATTTGCACCTACAGTCAATGTTTATTTAGTACTTGTTTCCTAATATAGTATTATGCAAATCGGATAACCACGTGAACACCCAACCAAATTTTAGTGCTTTTAGTGCAATTTGCATAATCCCCAGACTTGTTGGGCAGACTTGTTGGTGATCTAGCATACAGTTCTTTACTGGAACTATACAGCATTTCTCACCGCTTTGATCCAGGCACCTGAATCAGCTTACAGAAAGTGCACTCAACTACACCGCAGGTCTGGATACCCGTAACACTCCATTCTCAATGATTTTATGAATTCCTATAGCTATGAGCATTACAAAATGTACACAAACATCTCTTCTAAACAAAATTACCCTCTGTTTTCTGGCAGGAGTAATGCCAAGACTTTAATTGCACCAGGTAAATGGCACTGTTTTGGCAGAAGGTACATTTGTGACAAGGCTAATTTACATGAAAAGGAGATGTGTTTGTGCTAATTGCGATGACAATGGCCTAATTTTAATACAGTGTTGTGTTTTTCTGCATTTAACTCCTGGTTAAATTGTTTTAGGTCGTCAGTAAATAAAATGCAGGTTGTTTTGGTTAAACTTTTTAGTTAACCAATAAACATCTGGGTTACGCTGATAAGACTGCAATTATGAAACAGGATATGCTGTAATATTTGTACTGTAATTTTTCGTAACACAAACACACTTCTCCTCAGTGTCACTTTTTAAGTTCACGGTTAACCGTACAGGTTTCCCCAAAAATTCATTGGTCATAGTTGACTTAAAACATGCAGCACAGATGGTTTTCTTCCCCTTTTACTGTACACGAAACCATCATGCTGTACTGTGTCTACTGTGTACTATGTGGCCATAATGTTATGTAGTTTACAGCTGTATGTAAACCTATGGCGCTTTGTTAAAAGTACCTTATATCCTGAAGTTCCCATCTTAGCTGACAAAAAATTGATCTGGGAAGATGGATAACCCAGTTAAATGCCTGAGAGTGTTTACATGTGCACGAGTACCAAATTACACAGTACCACATCTGCTCCGCTCACTCATATTCCTCAAATTCCCATTTCAGGAATATATCAGTTTTACATCTCTCTCTTAGCAATCTCTCAGGTTCCAGTCTTCCAGATGGTCTGAGGTCTTAGGACACCCCAACAGCAAAGTGAAAAAATCCTTCAAAGCATTATTACATTTCTCTCTTCACTTCTCCCATTTCTCTCTCTCTCTCTCTTTCTGTCACACATGTGCTCTCTCATTCTCTCTCTCTGTTTTTCCTTACACTATTTTTGAAGAGTCTCCAGTTTTCGGGCTTGGAAAAATGAAGTCTTCGCTGAATCAGCTGGGAAACCCATCAGTAAAACTAATGAGCTGGAATGCCTGAATGAATCAGTCAGGCTTAGGCCAGGGTGAAACTCCAGCTAGCCTGTGTGCTGTAGCTCTGATTAGGCCAGTGTAGTATCAGCTGAGCGCTATTATAAAACTAGAGCTGTTATCTTTCTCCCTGGTCTTGTAGCCTGTCTTGATTCATTATGGCTGCTCTCTGAACTAACCCACTGGAAAATGTTCTGACAGCGATACGTTTGCGTTTGCTGTGTGGAATTAGCCAGAAAACCAAGACGATTTGGCCTAATGAGGTAAATGCCACATTGACTTTGTATTTTAGCATATAAAAGTCATGTTTTTTCCAAGACTGAGTTGTCAGCAAGTTAAAAAGTTTATAGAGGACAAGCTTAGTCTGGTCAATTACAATCTGATCAGCGGGCCCTTAGGCGCCCCTCTGTTTGTTCTTTCCTTGCATTATGTGATTACGGACTTTCAGGGTGAAAGGGGGCGGGAATAAGTGTGGTTTATTTCTACTTGCTAAACCTACATGCTAACCTTAACGCTCTATTTGCAATTGTAAGAGCTCTGGTCAGCACCTGTATGTGTGACCGATGTGATTATAGTTTGATGAATTACTGCAGCTGTGATCAATAGAAAGTATATACAAACATCCCATGTAAACAAAATTCCATTTGCCGTCTGCTTTTTGTCAGCTGTAATAGAGCAATTTTAGCTGTGGCAGGCCGATAGTGCTGGGGTTTAGCACTGAGCTGCAGTCTGCAATGAGCAGAATCTACATGAAGCTGAATAGGGGAATCTGGCAGGTTTTGAGTTTTCTCTGACCCATTACGGTTAATAAGTCTTGTGTGGTGGGAAAACAATGCAAGAGACTGCAGACAAATATTCCAATGATCGCCATATATTTCATTTAGAAAAGCAATGTTCATTCCTACTGCCTATGTTGACATGGAAAGTGCTTAATCATGCTGTGGGCTTGGTGGAAAATGTCTCCTGCTAATATAATAATATCTTTTTAAGAATATGAATGATGCTTATGCGCGAAACAGTTGTTGTCACTATGCCACGGTTTAGTGGGTGGATTCCACGTCACTTCAGGTGTGGGTTTGTGTCAGCAACAACATTTTGTTCTAAATGCCGCATTGTATTTGCTGGTATCCTTTTTCTCTTACCTGTTGCCATGGCTACTTATGCCCCCGCAAAAAAATCCAGTCAAGTTAAAGCTCCATCCTCCCACAGACTGTCTGATCCTAAACACCCTGCACAGGAAGTGGTCGTTTAACATCCTCTTCTTTCTGGAACTATTGTTTGAGCTGTTTTGGAAAAGCATTCAGAAGAATTAATTCTGTGAAAAAGGGAGCACCGTGTTATGGGCGGATATTATGTGTGTGTTTGTGCATGGGCTACATAAAGTCCTGTGTGGACCCTCTATCAGAGGGCGTGTGTTTAATGAGAGCCATATTTCACCCCCCCACCGAGTGGCTGGTGTGTATTCCAGCACTTCTAATACTCTGTGTAATGAGTACAAGCTGAGCAACAGTGCTGGGCTGGCTTTTATTGTGAATTGTTGTCGGGCCTAAGACACAGCTAAGCACATGTCGTTGTCAGATAATGTTATTGGATTACAGGCTGATGATGGGTGCTGAGTCTCACCTCCACATGGCCTGTCACATGACCTGTGTGGCGATTACACACTCTCCCACGCTCCCTCTATAGCCACGCTATCCCTTTTCAAATGCATTTTTCACTGACTATGACTGGAGTATGTCTTACAGGAAAATTGTGTGTTATTTGGGGGTTGTTGTATATCCCTGGGGTTGATTTTAATTACAACAAATATATTTTAACTTCGGTCTCAGAATTTCAGTGGTGATCAATGGATGGCAGCATTTACAAGCCATTTACACCAGCCAATCACGTTTGAGAAACAAATGTTGCTTATGCATATTGCATCAGCACTGAGAATTACACCCGCAGTGTCGAGCTTTGAGGGCAATGTTATTCTGTCAGCATGATAACTGACACTTCTATTTTGCCTTTGAGGTGTATGCTAATGATAGCTATTTATCATTCATGTACAACCACTGGGCCTGTGAGAAGCTAATCCTCAGCACTTTTCATGCCTTTATGCCATCATAGACATATATAAATGGATCAGTATGCTAGTTTGTGCTCCCTAAGGTGCTAACTACATCCAAAGGCACCTCCAGCTGAGCAGGTCAGTCAGTGGGTTTAGCCTCAGGTCAGATAGATTAACCCTGATGGAGACTGAAAGGACAGTAAAGAGACCAGGAATGTGTTTTGAGCTTTTTAACCGCTTTTACACTGCTCCTATCTAAACTATAAAGGTAAATAGTGACCTCACCTCTCAGGCTAGATTTTAAGTGAATAAAGAATTTAATTTCAGTCTTTTCCCACAAAGCTCACAAAAGAACTGCACGATAGTAAAATAAAATGTAATATGCGATAACTTGCTAAATAATGCAGTTTGCAATACGATAATACTTTAAAAGTAAGGTAGGTAGTTTCGGAGGGAAAGCTTTGAAAGCATATGATCCTGCCCCCCATTCAGAGCGCTCTCCAAAGCCATGCCTCCTCTAATTGAACGGAGGCATGCAAATACATTTTATATTTAAGCATTTGGCAGACGCTTTTATCCAAAGCAACTTACATTGCATTACACTATACATTGTTTTCGGAATATGTGCAATTCCTGGGATCAAACCCATGACCTTGGCATTGTTAACGCCATGCTCTAACCACTGAGCTACAGGAAAGCTCAAGATTAAAGGAACTTAAAGGCCCAGCGCAAAGACAGGCAAATACACAGTGATTTATATTTAACATAGTTTGTTAACATAATTTAACAAATACATAGTTTGACAGGCAAATGGGACATGCTATTATTCCATTTAGATTGAATTGAATGATTGGAGGAACATTATATGGTCCTGCGCCTTCCACAGGGAAATATGTTTATATAAATATATGTAGACAATTTAGTGATTGTGAGACTTTCAACTAGCATATAACAACAAAATGGTTCAGATTGCCTACTCTGCCCTCAAGTTCAGAAAACCAATTTAAATGATGTTACATTTTTAAACTGAAAGTTATATAACCAACATAGATGTTTCACATATTGCTGGGAAAAGAAACACATTTAAACTAACATTTGCATGCCGGCCTCTCTGCATAGACCTTAAAACATTGAATATACATAACTTTTTGAAATATTCAAATCATTTAGTTTATGCAAACCATTGATATTTGCATATTGTGATATGCACATGTGAGATATTTGATAAAGAGAAACGTGAAAAGATCTAAAGATAAAGATTCAAGTAAACGCTACAGATCCTAAGCAACACTGACAATGTATTTTCTTGTAAGATATGCGGTGCAATTGGTAATGCCGGTGATGTCGCAAGTTTATTAATTGTTTGGAAAATTTCCTCACCGTAGCATTTCTACACGGATCAAATAAACGGTGCGGGTTTGAAACAACATAAGGGTGAGTAAATGATGACAGAATTGTATTTCCTGCATGAACTATCCCTTTAAAAGTATGAAACCGGGTTGGTATTACTTTATGCTGTTCCAGGAAAATTTAAAGTAATGGTTCTCCATTCAAGAGCCGACAGACTAATGTTGCTTAAGCTTGAGGATTCAGTATTAGGAGAAATCTTGTGTTGAAAACCTTCCAGAGCTTTTCCCTGACTCTTTATCCTCTGGCAAATGATGGGTTTTCTTTCATAGGTTGTTGGTTATGCAATGCTAGAATAAAGCTAAATAATCCAAAATGCTTACCTGCAGGCCTGGGTAAGGTAAGCCAAAATGCTTACCCCATCCTCCTGTACTGGAGGATGTGAGCTGCACTGTGATTCCAGGATATTACAAGGGAAGCTGCTTTTCAGACAGAACTTCCTCTCTTTTCCATTGAAACCTCAGAGATCAGAAGTCACGAACATCCGGACAGTACTTTGGGGATTTATTATTGGAGTTTTGGCAGGGAATCAAAGAGGAGATGTCAATGTTACAATTCGTGATATGTCAATTAAAACTTTGGACATTGAAAAAAATAGATTTTAAAATGATTATTAATTAAAATAGTTAATGTAATCTAATCTATTAATTTAATCTTTTAATCTAACAGAGTTGTTTTAAAGAACCCAGAGCTTGTTTTCAAAGTGTTTTTGTTTTTAAGCATCTTAATATTCAGCACATTCGTTCACCTTGTCGCAATCTTTTGAAAGATCTTTTTTTAAATGCCTTGCTTGTCTGGACAGGCACTGATAACTTGATTGCATAACAGGAGGAAAAGGAGCCAGGTTCGGCAGTTAGTCAGAAGCTGTTTGTTGTTAAAAGGGTCGTTTTTTTGTCATTAAGTTTTTTCCCCAAAGTACCACTTACAATGTTAGTCAAGCAATTTTTAATTTTTTCAATTAAAGCCTTTTGAAATGTGCCACATTAACCTAATGTCAGACTGAAATGATCACAGATGTCAATTGTGATCACAGACATGTTATGAGAACATCTTGTTATGAGAAAACTTCAGCTGCTTGCTTTGTTTCTAATGCTGGAATTCTTCAGAAAAATACGTGCAGCGGCAGGTGCTCCAGTGCACACTGTAACAAACTGTACATTTTGCTCTTATATAGGTAGTTTTTGTTGTGACATAAGGCATTGTTGATGTAAATGTTAGGATTCACGTTTT
>JAZGTJ010013313.1:0-14912 GCA_036877575.1 Botia almorhae
AAAAAAGCAAGTCTTTGCTTAGAATGTGTGCGCTCTTGGCATTTTATCCGCGCGTCACCCTGAGATGAATTTAGATTAAACACTAAATTGAAGGAGTTCCCATCTATTCTGAGCTCGTATTGACAGTGTTAATCATTATTCGGCCCAAATCTATGAAAAAGGGGCACAGTTATATTTTAATTTTAAGCATTAATTCCATACTAATTCCAAACATTTAAGCATACAACCTAGAAGATTTTTAAAGATTAGAAAATTTAAGATGCTAAACATTTGACCAGTAATGTACATAAAGTGTGTTTTTGGCAGATCATGGCATGCATTAAACACACACACATTTCACCATTGCAGTCCATACAGACACACACACACACATTTCACTATTGCAGTCCATACAGACACACACACACACACACACACACATTTCACTATTGCAGTCCATACAGACACACACACACACACATACACACACATTTCACCATTGCAGTCTATACAGACACACACAAACATGTCACCATTGCAGTCTATACAGACACACACACACACACACGTTTCACTATTGCAGTCTATACAGACACACACACAGTGGTCACTTTCTTATTCTGCTCCTCTTCAACCTCCCTCATCAAGCCATGCTAATGAGTTTATTTGAAACACTCTCACTCCTCCAGGATTCACACACACACACACACCCCTCGAGCACACAAATACACACACGCCCACGGGACTCAACTGGCACAAACAACTTTTTCTCAAGGGCAAATGCAGAAGTTAGACAGCAACAGTCTCCATACTGAAAAGAGAAAAGGTGTGTGTGTGTGTCTGTGTGTGTGTGTGTGAGGGGGGACCAAATATCCTCACAAGAAAACTAACACCTGAAATTGTGGGGACAGTCTGACATGGCTGGAAGGTGTCATTGGCATAATGAGGGGTGTAAATCTAACATTTTTTTTCTGGGTTAATCTAGGGTTAATCTATAGTATTCATCATTAGCATAATAAATGATTGCTCATAATGAATTATGCTAATTCATATAAAACAATATAAGTATACAGTGTGTTCTCATTTCCACAATGTCAAACAGTGTACCAGTGTCCTCACTGGAAAAAAGAGACTCATAAATCAGTAAAATCATGTTGCATTTGAACTCTAGTAATTTTGTGTGAGGGTTAGGGGTTGGATTACAGCATAGACGATATTCATGAGGTATGAAAACAATGGAAGTTTATGAGGTGTCCTCACTGATATAGTGAAATGTGTGCCTGTGTTTTTGTGTGTGATTTCAGCAGGTGTGTGAAACACACAGACATGTCTCTGACGGTACAAAACCACTCCAGAATTCGGTTATGTCTCCACGGGATTCCCTATTATCGCCAGAGACACAAATAGCCTTTGAATTGTGGGTAACAGGTGTCCGGAACTCACAAACAAATTACTCCTGCGAATAAGCGGAGTTCTATAACACACACTGTTTGTTTGGACAAAGCCAGCTGACTCTGTGCACTGAGATGCGCCGAGCCTTTTATGTGGCTTTCATCAACAGCCGCCTCATCTTCGCTAATGAGGCGTAATCGTACTAGCATGTAGCCCCCTATGAGACGGGCGGCGTGCCATTCTGACGGGCTGACACGGGTGGAAGGTGTCATTGGCCTAATGAGGGGCGTAAATCTGACACAGCGGGACAAAAAAGTGCTCTATAGGCCCACGGCAACAAACACACACGGTCATTCATAAAAACAGGAGCAGACAGACAAAAAGAGAGAAAGTTTAACTAGTGCCTCTAAGTGAAAGAGCCTCTTATCTTCAGAGTTCTGTTTCACCCAGCTGCCCAGTCGTGACAGCTGTAAATGCAATGAGACATTCAGTGAATTTGGCTCCACTGTCCGCCAAAGAGACCCCAAGCAGCGTATCCACCTGCAGTGCCCACCTGCACACAAATTTATGCCTGATTCACGACATTGAAAATACTGTAAGTCTGATACTTTATATGTCTGATCTCACAGCATTTATGCTTAATAACATGAGTATGCCCAGATGACCCCACCTAGCTTTGTCTGTACTGGCACTTGTATGCCGGCAATAGTCACTGAATGTTCCAAACATTAAAAGTTTGTGCCTTCAAATGTTAGAAAGATATTGACAGTTGTGTTCATAGTTTATAGAACTTAGCAAGAGAAACAACCCGGTAATTTCACTTTTTTCTTCAGTGTCGTTTGTTACATCATTAAACGTATTATCGTGGTACTAGTTATTTCAGATTAACCCGTGAAGCTGTGGTTGTTAAACCCCCAATATTTGTTGGAAAGAATCCTGGCTCCGTTCTCTCCATCTGAGGGAATCAGGAGATGGTTAGGTGAGTTCTAAGGGAGGTTTTAGAGAGGAAAGCTCACTGAAAATGGCCTCCCGCAGGGCTCAAAGATGGAACCAGGAAATGGGGGTCAAAAGTGTGTGAACCAGAAGCGACTGCAGGGATGATGCAGTGGTCATTGATATTCATGTCTCCACTGGTATTTGTGGTGAGGGTTTAGAATGAGGCAAGAGTAGATGATCCAGCCCACGACTGATGCAGTATTTATAAGTCAGTGCTCCCCCAAATGAGCAACTGGACAACTGCCTCTGTCTTCTACTGCTGAATGTTATTTATCTTACTGCTATCTGATAAATGGTGGATTTCTATGTACTTCTTTCATTGGTGCAGCTCAGGGTTTCTCACTACGTCAGCTTTTCTCTACGGCTCCACCACAGAGCTCTCTAAACTATTCATGAAGTGCTCGTCAAACAGCGTTAAATCTAGATAAACCCTTAGGAAAGGGTTTGTGCACTGGCAGCTGCACAAAATTTCCAATGGTAAATTACTAACTCATTTCAACTGTCTTACGATTTTATTTGGCAACTTGATTTTTACTGTTTCTGGAAGTAGTGTTAAGGGAGCATGCCTGCACAATGATGGGTGTTGCCTGGTGGGTGGTTGCCAGAGCATTGCTACAGTGTTGCTAAGATGTTGTGCGTGGTCGTTAATGTGTTGTTATGTGGTTTCAAGGGTGGTCTGGGTGGGTTTTAAGATGGTTGTTAAGTGGCACTTCACTCACCCCTCTTTTTACTCCTATAAATATTAACAAATTTGCTATTTACTTTAATGAATGAATGTCACAGCTACAGAATCGTTTAAAACTGATTTTTTTAACTTAATCTGTTAGAATATTTGACAAGAACAATAAAAGATAACATTGTTTATATCTATATATGCTTCTTGCTAATGTGCGGTTTGTCTCTGGTTTGGCTTTTTGTGTTAAGAACATTTCTAGTGATCATCTCTAATTAATTTTAAAAAGTGGAAATGTTGCTATTTTAAAAAGTGGAAATGTTGCTATTTTAAAAACTAATGGCAGTTAAATTATGTCCCATGAGATAAACAGTACATCTCAACATTAGGGAGGTGATGCTAGCTTTAGCAAACACTTCAAAACAGACAGTAAGTCCTGCTGTTCTTCATGACAGCTGGCTGTTGAATACGAGAAATATGTTTCAGTCTTGTTTTGGAGGGATTTGGTTTTGAATATATGGGATTTGTATAAGGATGTGTTGTCTTAGAGACACATCATCCTAAATCTCATGTTTATCCCTGTCATCTGTTGGTCCTGTGCCACAAATGCACAGTCATTTTGCCCAGTCAGTTTTTGAGCACACAGACAAACTTGCTGTTGATGTATTATATCTCCTGTTTCCTGGTAACATTTCACTCTGTTTTCTGTCTGGTCATGTTCACACTCTGCAGCTGAATTCATGTCCACACTCTGCAGCTGAATTCATGTCATTCCTCTTTGAGTGCTGAATGCTATTCTGACTTCACACTGATTCTACTGCTGAATTAATGTCCACATAACAGTGTTAAAAAGCATAAACTAAGCCCAGTGCCTCTGTTTACTAAATTACTAAAATATTAGTCTGTCGTCGCTAATGTTTTTTTGTTGTTAAAATCGACTACCCAGCTAACAATTTTAGGTTGTAAGAACGTTTCCCCAATGTTTCCATTAGTAACAAAAATGTTAAAAATGTTATTTTGAAAGTTCTAGGAAAGTGTAAAACTTCCAGTTTTTAGATGTTGTATTAAAATTATTGCTTGATTATGAAACATTATTCAAATATTTTTTAATTTTGTAATGTTTTTAAAATGTTCCACTAACTACAGTACTTAATAATAACGTTTATAATATATGATAGTTCAAAAAAGATTTTATGTTACAGTAAGGACGTTTTTGATAACTTTGAGAGATCTTTTAGTGAACATTAGCTAACATTCTGAGAATGCTCCCGGTTAGCTGAGTAACACCAAACACTCTAAAATGTCCATTTCCATGTTTCTCGTTTAAAGTCACAAGACTGTAGACTGGAGATTTAAATGCGTTTGTCATTCTCAAAACTTGTAGTATGTGTATGTAGCCTCTGTGTAGTCTTTTTCTGTCCTTTTTGTTCTGCCTACTTTTGTTATGAGTGGTTTTCTAAAGTGATTCTCTGTGGCTGTTTGGGCAGGTCAGTATCAGCTCTCAGACGCTTGTGTTTGTGTGTGTGTGTGTGTGTGTGTGGGCTGTATATGGGTCAATGGGCTGCAGTGACAGTACAGTGCTGCCCACCACGGCTCCACATGGCTGAATGAGAGCTGATCCTTTCAAATTTATTGACAGGAACAATATGAGCCAACAGAAAGGCTAAAGCCAGTCACCTTTCTGTCACAGCACAACACTCACCCCCCAGTGTCAGGAGGATGGGCATACAGAATAATATAAGAGCAGTTTGCAGAGGAGTGTACTGTACAAGTACAGTACAGTGTACTTTCAAGAGGTACTTTCTGAACACCTAAACCATACATAAATGTATTAATATAATTGCATTAGATAATAAGATATCACATAAAAGTGTTGCAAAGTGGTATTTATTGGAAAATTTTTTTAAAGTAAAACATTTCTGATAAAACAAGGTTTCAGGTGATTTAGCATATTTGGACACTTTTTGGTTGTCAAATGCTAATGCAACATATTAATGTTAATTTGTTGAGCTGTGGTTCCTCTGTTACACGCAAAGGAGAAGCAACAGCCACTAAACAATACCTTGTTTCGCGTGGTTAAAAGTTCCTCGGGCTCAATTGGTGGAGCATTGAATTAGCAGCGCAAAAGCTGATGGGTTTGATCCACAGAGAACGCACATACTGATCAATTGTGTAGCTTAAATGCTTGGGATAAAAGCGTCTGCCAAACGCACAAATGTAAACGTAAAAGTAATTGCAAAAATGTCCGGGAAATGCAACGTTAGTTCTGATGAAAGTCTAACATGATTTGTTTGCAGATGCCGCTTGGGTTGATATTTTGTTATCTAATATAATACGTGAATTAAATGTAGCTGACATACATTATTGTGACATTTTATTCAAATACACATAATATAAGCGAGTAAATAGAAACATAGTGTGGGGATTTAATTTGTGCTTTTAGAGATACACGACCTTAGAAACACAATAGTGTACAGTTATTATTCCCAAATTTTGAAATAGAACACGACTTTAACTCCATTGTGTTTCCAATGTCTGACAAGGACAGTTTTATACATTTTTGCATAGAAATATTTTAATGCAAGTTACTGATCACATTCCACTAAAATCAAGCCCTTCTAGCTATTTTTCTTTAGGTTTCGGTTTTAATTTTGACTCCATTAGACCAACGTCATGCCAGTAGAACTAAGGGATCACAAACTGCAAACACTTTAAATGGAGCAGGTCATTTTCAAGCCCCCATATAAACAGGTTAAGTGTGCAAATTCTTGGGGCCAGAGTACAAACTGCGTGTCACAACACAGACATGTTGAGATTGAGAGAAATAGCATTTGAGAGGCATGAAGCAGCCACGGCTTCTCATATCATTTCAAAAGATGAATCTAATCTTATTGCAATCAGCTGCCTCGCTATATCGCCTGTCTCTAGCATGATCGTCGGCGGCGGTCTCCCGGCACGCTCCCTGCGGGCCGCGGACGCTTCGGTTTGCGGTTATTAACCTGAACAGTGGGCGCATCTGAGTCTAGGTTAATAAGCTGCTGTCTTCACCTCACTCTTTGTCGGGAGAACAATGTTGTCAAGCCTCCAGAAATTGGCAATTTACAACAGAGATGGAAATGGAAGGCAAGGCACTCGTCTGTGGAATGCTTTTTATAGCCCGGCGCACCGGCAGAGCCTTGCTCTCCCACAGCCTTTTAATGATAGATATGAAATTACAGAGGTGTGAGACGGAGATGAGACGGGAATGAGAATGGACTGACAGTGTGCCGAGACAAACCGTGGGGACAGAGTCAAAGAAAATGGTACTGTGCTTGATTTGGGTCCGTTTACAGAGGATCGGGGATCAAAGGGTGTTTCGTCTGTTCAAGGGAAAACATACTTTTTTGTTTGTTTTTTTATTTGTTTCTCATATTTGAACGAAAATGAGTTTGAGTTTTTATGTTTTGTGTCATGGGTAGGAAATAAGTATGTAGCTTTAATGTAATGTGACAAGTTTTTACTGATAGTGTAGCTAGCACTCCTGTCTTCCTCCTCAAGTACATTTTATTTAGTAAACATTTGTTGCAAACATTTTAATTATTCGTTTTGCAAGATTTGTAGGTTGCATTTTTATTTAAACGACACTTTCTTTTATTAAATCAGAACACTGCCAGAAGCACACGCCCCCTCATCACTGTGTTGTTATTGGCTGGAGACTACACACCCACTGGCCAAAGGTTGCCTCCCAGAAACATCTCGAGCAGCCCAGAACAATAAGAAATAAGAAAATAAAAGGCAGAAGGTGGTGTTTTTGTAAACGCTCTGAGTGTACACAGCTACCTTGAAACGTTATGAAGATAAATGCTCTGATTGTGATTGATTTTTGATGACAGCGCCTCTCAAGATATGACACTACACAAGGTCACAGTGAGGAAAGTTGCGCTGCGCAACAACAGATCGGAAATCTGCTCCGGTTTCAAAGATGCTAAACTTCCCACGCTGCCTTTCTGTAAGAGCCAGCGGTCTGGTGAAAATTAATTTGACTCCCTGTAGGTGTGGTGCAGGGAGAGATTGAGGAGAGGAGGTAAGGAGGGTAGAACATCCTGTGTATGAAGCCATGCACGGGTACGAGCTCTGACCCCTGACAAACACAGATAGACCACAGCCTCCATGCTGATGTATTCACAAGCAGTTCTATACGGCAAATAACTTAATTAACCTGCTGTAGCAGCCCACAAACACAGTGTCTCTCCCACTGCAGATAACACAGGTGACCGGGCAGGGAAATGAATCCTGGGTGTCTCTCGTATCTCATGTTGCCATGCAGGAACATGTGGTGAGATTGTGCAAATGTTCCTGCGTTTACGAGACTCTGTAACATAGTAATTGAACTCTCTTTATGTGCCGTTTATTTTCGTACGCAACTATGATAGTGTCAACTTTGCTGGACGTTTGTGGAAAAACATTTTTTTAACTAGATAGACGTGAACAGTTCATTTACCTCATTCGCCGACATTGTTGATCGTTTTTTGTCATAAACAAGGTATATTGAAACCCGAGGGCAAAATAAAGCCAACATCTCCAGCACCTAAACGCCGCAATGTTTGCAGTAACGATTTAATTAATTTAACGCCGTCCGTGGCTTTACCCTTTTCACACTGGTCCTGTTAACACAATGCAGGAGTCTCAATACGGTTTTCCCGGAGGGCAGAAACTTCGTTCGGTCTTTCCATTACCTCTCACACCCCGCTTCCAAATGCCACCACCATTGATAACCTCCGGCTCCCGAAGGAATGCCTGGAAACCAGCCGATCGGGAAGCCCATCCGACGCAGCAGCTCCTGTATGCAATTATTCAGCCATGAATGCTGTGGCCTTTCCATGCCCTTTGGAAAACTCACCCTGACCAAATGCTCACTGGGGTGGCTCGGTCTGGGGGCGTTGTGCATTTTAAGGTTAGTGCTTGTCGCCTGTGGTTGCCTTATTGATCCTGGGCAGCCTGGTGCTCTCTGCTTTTTGGAGATAAGGCTACAGACTCGACCCCCCTCCTTATCCCACCGGCCCCGCTAGCCTTACAAACACAAACACCCAATTTCTAATCCACTTGTGGGCTGGTGAAGACAGACGAGCCTTTATTTATACCCTTTCAAGCCCTGCTCCAGGTCCGCTGTAGCGATAAGCCGTGTATGGACATTTTGGGGTTTTCTTGTTTGGAGGCAATCAGACGTAGACGAAGCCCTCCACCCATCACTGTCCTGACCTCCGTCAGCTTCATCCAGCTGAAAAACACGAGCTGTCCTGATGAAAGGGTTTTTGCGCTTTCAAAGCTAGCTTGGTGTTGTTAGCCTCTCCAAATTGGCTACCCTACCTCACACGAATCTTCACACGAAATCAGAGCTGACCTCATTTATTTTAATACACATTCATATTGGCTGTTAGTAAATCTTAAGAGCCAAATAACTATTTAGCATTGTTTTACTGTTGAAAGCGATTCAGCTTTTCTAGAAACAAAATCTATTATCGTTAACGCAGTAATTTAATGTAAAGTTGAAAAGGTTAAGCCAAGAATACCAACCAAAAATTAGCGTTTACATTAAAACAACGTTTGAGGTGCTCTGAAAAGTGATCTTTCTTTCAGCCTTAACAAAACCGTGTGTTTTCATTGAACACTCTGTTTCCCTCAGAACTGCATCACATAACTGAAGACGGTGTGAGAACAGCGGTATATGTTGACACCCGCTGCTATTAACTAAGAAGTTGATAAAACACCTGATCGCTAATGAAATCTTGTTACCATTCAGCCCCAAAGATGGACCCTAAACCCCCCCCCTCCCCCTCCCCAGCAGAAATCAAATCCTATTCAATCAGACCTTTAATTACATTAGATAACGTCCGATAACGGCGCAGCAGCGCCGCATGTGCGCATCCACATGCGTTCTCACGACATGAGCGCAGACCTGTCACCGCTGTAATGAGGTGATTGATTGATGACTGTGATTGTTGACATTGAGGGGTGGGCAGGTGGGAGAAAACACGGGGGGTGATTTGTAACCGCCTGCCACCTCTGTTATCGTTTATTAAATCAACAGGCAAGGTGAGGAGGTTTGAAAGCAGGGAGAGGCAGGACTCCCGCAAGGATAAACAGATCTGCTTCTGGGCCATATGGAATACTGGATCTTTAGGTGGCTAAATGCCAATGTGACTGTACACTCTCACTAGGAACATGTGTAAGTTAAACAGGCATCAGATGCCCCGGCAGTGAAGATGTGATGTTTGGATAAGGCTGTGCTCATCGCAAGTGTAATGCAATCACACTTTTTCTATTTGATTTGCTTTCTTTTAACCTATATTTGGCTATTTTTGAAACAACATACACCCAAATTACTCACATTAGTTTTGTCTGTTTATTGTGCCCAGTATGCAAATGTTCTCATGTATATACAGTATTATATAAATCAGTTAACGTAACTTTTATTTGCATTGTAACATATTAACTGTGAATAATATCACCAGCGATTTACTTTTTCCTTGACTTTTTTTTGCACGGACGATAACTGGTTGTCACTCTGTTGTTATTTTTTATTTGTATTTATTATGCTCGAATTGTAATTTGAACACCGAGCCTTTGAGAAGTGACCTGGGCCGGACTCAACCCTGCATGCCTACAAGAGCACCACTAGATGTGACATACAGTAACCACCGCACCATGGCACCGATGGTTACGTGTTTTCATTAGCAGTGATTTCAGGAGATCACAGAACTGTGATGTCCTTTTCTCTCCTTTCAGTGTTATAATCACGTCACTAGTTTTTCCTTCTCCACTTACACAAGCTTAATCTGAAATCTGTTTCTCCGCCGCAGAACAGAAGCTGTATTTATGTGTAAAATTAACCCAGTAAAAATGAATAATTTACAAACCTGTGGCGAGGAGAGAATCTCAACGCCGAAACTCTCCCGTATTTCTTAAGTTGTTAGGAAGAAACACACCGCCAGTATGTACAGACGTGCAGTTTTCCCTTTCGTTATCATATCGTAATCGTTGTATATAAAAAATGCTGTGAATTAGGGTGGCCTGTAATGTTAGTTTATAATTGCATTAAAATGTTCTTTTTAAAACATGTCTGTCGAAGTGCGACGACTAGATTTGATGCATTATGAATACATTGTAACGCATTACAAATCCATTTATTATTCATTATACACGTATCTAAAGCACTGCTGAAGTCCACGTACCACACGGTTGTGTCGACCGCTACGTTTAATCAGACACGTTCTGTCCTTTGAATGCGACGGTGTCGCGTTCTGTCCCTTTAAGAACATTTCTTTCCCCGCTCGTATTTTCATTTTCGTCTGGTACATTAAGTCGCTGAAACAGAAGAGGCGTCCCGTCACCCGGGTGTGATAACGGAATGGTTAGCCTTCCTTTCGCCCTGTTCTCCATGTATAAATATGTATAATTCTGATAAGATTAATTGGATCGCCTAAGTACACAGAGAAAGAGAGAGAAAGAGAGGAATCAGAAGAGCTCTTGTTCCGGCTGCTTTTGGAAATCTGCTCCAGGCTCACCTCACACTCCCCTGCTAAAGTGCTTCATTTTTTCAGCTACAAACTGCCTTCAATTAAAAAAGAAAATGACTTACTGAAAGGTCCCGAGGAAAGGAAGCTGAGCGCACAGCTTACAAACGCCCGCGATAAATAGTCCTGTTAAAATATTAAGCATTACACCAAAGTGTTCGATACAAAATGCTCACCTCCGTCTTAAACGCAGCAAAATAATTATTCGACTGTTCTTGGCTGTGAGGAAGCGTAATCGCTCACTGTATTGCCGTATCTCTTCATAGGTAAATAAAAAAAATAGTACGACAAAATGAGGCCACGTTATTTTGTAAAAATGTGTTTACGACAACGTAGGTAGAATTAATATATGAATCCACAGACTAATCAAATAAATACGTCTGTCTGGCCTTCAGAGCTTCAAAACGTAGCTGAAAAAGCAAAAAGGCAAAAATATTTCTCCCACACGGCGACCAAAGTTGTTCTGGTATGTGCTGGCAGGAGACGGTGGCTTTCCTAGTTTATTTTGGCGAACTACACAGGAAACCCTGGTGAGAAATGAGAAAGCAGCCGCGTGCGGCACTGAACCTGTGAACAGCCATCGCAACCAATTCCCATTAAACTCAGTGCAACAGTCTCAAGACCGATTGTTTCTCTGTCAAACCAGGAAGTGGGCAGAGAAAAATTCCCAGTGAAAAAGAGAAACAGACAGAGATGGCAATAAAACTCCCTGTACAAATGAGAAGGATGTGATTCAAGTCCTCAGTGTAAAATGACTCCTGCTTCAGCTGAGCTGTGGAAGGCCCTCCGTCACGCTAGCATGTTTTATTGTATCCCGGATACAGTTATGATAGTAATGTTGTACGTTTCTCAGATGGGCTCTCATCGTGTGTGTCACCTGTGTGTTACAGTTCGAAGGTGGAAATATGAATCATTTGTGTATGAACCAAAGAGGTATTGTTTACTCTGCTGTGAGTGCTGTGTGGTGTTATATCAAATTGTAGCATATTTTGGGCTCAGCCACTAATTTGTCCATGTTTTAAAAAAGAAAGTTTGTGGTTCTGCTCAAGAGCATAACATGAGTACCCAACATGTTTTTAAAAGTCAATAGTTTCAGATTTGACATTCTAAAGTGTCATTGTCATGATATGAGATACAGAAAAATACTGAATACATTAGTTTATTCCAAAAAAAATATTTATCAAAATTGTTATTTCATTGGACTGACATTGTAGTTATAATTAGTTTCAGCCATAGGTTTGAATTTTTCATGAAAACAGTTTAAATGTGTGTTAGTAAACACTTTCAGAGTTATGTCAAATGCTCGAGCAAAATTTTCAGATGATATCTGAAATCCACGCATACACGGCACTTTAAGAATCTTGTTTATTTGGATTAATAATGCATTTAAACCAGTTCACTGTAGAACCACTGCGGGTCTCTAGTTTAAGTTTCTGCATCCAGTTTTTATTTCAGTTTGAAAATGTGTCTGTTTACCTTCCTAGCTTCACTTGCATGGAAACAACTCCACCTACAGAGCAGAGAGCTGTCATCTAAACCCTCTCTCTCTCTCTCTCTCTCTCTCTCTCTCTCTCTCAGGCCACAGAATGGGTCCATGATATTGTACAACAGGAAGAAGGTGAAGTACAGGAAAGATGGCTACTGCTGGAAGAAGAGGAAAGATGGGAAAACCACACGGGAGGATCACATGAAACTCAAAGTGCAGGGAGTAGAGGTGAGACGCTATTTGCTGTTAGCAACACGACACCATCACTCTACCGCGGGGAATCTCACAGAAACACGGACAAAACCCTCCATCAGGTACCTGGTACCTTTCAGTGTGCTCGTGATGTGACTGCAACCTGTTGTTACAGAGCCAGTGTGAGAGTGCAAGTGATGCGAGTCAATGTTGCTACTTTTTTCATCCATTTCGGGGCAACCAAGCTACAAATGGCTTATTTATAGTTTTCTGCACGTCAAAGAAAATTATAGGCATCACCTTTAAAGCAGAAACAGCTAGCGAGTAAACTTATTGTGTGAGTTTTTTTGGTCTCGTAAATGTATACGCCCATGAGCGTACATAAACTTGTGTGAGCGAGAGATCATGAAACAGATAATGTGTGTGTGTGTGTGTGTATCCATTGGTGTGTATCGCCACACGACCTTTCCAAAATCTGCCCCACCCACCAGCCTATCTCGGCTCTGGCCGTCCCCGTGCGGATGACTATAATGTGTCAGCTCAGGCGTGGCCCCTTTAAATGAAGAACCGTAATGAAGCATGTCTCCGGTCCTCTCGTTTCCGCTCACTGACTCTAATGAAGAGAAATGTCAGCACATTGCCGATTTAGCAGCGTGATAGAACGGACGCATGGATGAGTGCGAGCGGCGGTCTCGACGGCGGCCTCCTCTGACGCTCCTCTACCTGCCCGCGGAAACGAGTGGATCACCTGAACTCTGTGCGCTTGTGTCCCTAAGCATTTATTTCTGCAGTCAGGTGACATTTAACACCATGATTCTGTGGATGATATGTAAACATTGCAGTTGAATGTTAAGAAGTATATAAAGAAAAAATGACTGTTTTGTCATTATTTACTCACCCTCATGTCCTCCCAAATCATGTGACTTCTTTATGCCGATGTCCATACAATGAATGTGGATGAAAGTGGAATGAAAGGGGGACAGAGGCAAAATTAAAGAATCATAAGACATGTCCATTAAACTTGTGCTCTGTATTCCAAATGAATCTTATCCTATGGCATACTTTACATTGTAAGAAGTGTAAGGAAAGTTATGCATGTTTGGAATGACATGAAAATCCACAATGACAGGAATTTCATTTTTAGGTGAACTGTTTCTTTAAATTGAAGTTTCGAGGCAAATTTTCCACATTGCACAGTTTTAAGGGATTTAGAAGCAAGCATACCCAGCAAAAGGCAGGACAGGTGTGAAGCGTCTGTTTGTATGTCTGTGAACGTCATTGGGTTTGATGTTGATGGCTGACTCCTCTATGGACTCCACATTTTTCAATGTAGGTCATTCCTCCCCATTTGTTGGACACTTTGAAAACACGATAGAAAATGGGTGGACAGGTGATGTTGAATCAATAATCATACAAGATGTTTCTGTCTGGAGGGATGGCAGCTCGAAAAAACGACAGCATTCTGACTGATGATCGTTTCAAAGAGCTAAAAGGGCAACAGTGATAAGTCATTTTGTTTATTTGTTTGTTTGCTTTTTGGTTTGCTGTCCACATCATTAGGATCTAAATAGCAACAAGTTGAGTCCTGGAACAGAAGTCTGATCCCAAACATTCCCACACATGTATCCACTAGTATCTGGAAATTTGTATACTAGTTGTGTTATTTAATATCAAGATATTTTAGGCTATTTGCATGTGTTCAACCAATAAACACATTACTCATTTCTGATTCTAATTAAGCACAGTAGAAGACATAAAAGTACAGTAGACTTTAGTTTAAAGTAGTTTAAATTAATCTCAATGTTAGTGTGATCTACTCACGCCTGCAGGCTTAAGAGAGACAGAATGTTTAAATTAACATTCTGTTTAAATTGAGTACAAACCTTCGTTTCTATTCGTAATCACCACAGTTTTTAAATGGGATGCATTTTGCACCTTTGTAGCATTTGATTCTGTTATTGAGGTCCACTTATAATGTTAAGGTTCCTTGCACACAGAGTCATTATTTAGTTGTGCTCCATTTTGTCCATCTCCCCAACTGAAACTTTTTGAGCTTCTTCAGAATAGTCACTTTGTTTAGATTTCATCTCGGCACGCTTTTTTCTCAAACAACTTTATGAAATGCATTCTGGGATGCTTTTAAACAGTATTCAGAGAGTTCAAACAAAACACATTTAAGCATGAATTTAAGCATGGCTGAGAATGGACATTGTTTTTTTGTATGGCCCTTTAATCTGCTTTGATTTATCAGAGCACAAATATATGATGAATCTCAGACTTATTTCTGCCCTCTAGACAGCAAACACACGTAACGCACACTCTGTATACCTCTACCACCTATGTGTGCGCTGTTATACAACTAAGCTGAATTACCTGCATCCACCAGAGTGGTTGGTTACCTAGTGATGGCAGCAGTAGCCATGGGAGCAGTAGTCACGGCGACAGAAAGGATACCTGCAGTAGTTGGTATTTTTACTGTTAATAGAAACTAAGATGATTGACCTGAAGTCAGTGGGGAAGTGTGTGTGTGTGTGTGTGTGTGTGTGCAGGTTTAGCTGTATTTGTAAGGGCCCAATGACCTTACTAACATAGTGAAATATCATGGCTTAGAAAATATTATTAGCCTAATATTAAATGAATA
>JAZGTJ010013314.1:0-15098 GCA_036877575.1 Botia almorhae
AAGGGTAATCCAATAACGTAATCCAAACAATAGCGAGAGTCCAAAAACCAGGCAATACAAATGAATAACACGATAGCAAGACCACGAACGACAAACTACTCCTAAACAATAACCCACAAACTGACTGACAAAACAAGGAACTTAAATACACATACTAATCATACAAACACAGGTGCAAGTGATTAACAGAAACAGGAAGTGACATAAAGACCAGTGACATCATAGACATGTGACAACAACTAAACGTCATAATAAAAGTCCTGACGCTCCTCGCTAATCGCGGGAGCTGGGCTTCGTTACAGTTAATAAGATTGCGATACTTTGCATTAACTGGCTGAATTTGTGTTATATAATAATATTTTATGTATTTAACATAATATAAATATTTTAATATATTATTTAGATTTAGATTTTTCAATCAGTGTATGGATCTCTAGACTTGTCTTTTTATAGTAGTTTCTTCACTTACTATTAAACATGCACATATACTGATGCTGTGTATTTTTTAATCTTTCTTATCAGATGCATTACTGTATTATGAAAGTGGCCTTTCAAAACTATGTTGCTCTAAAACGCACATGAACATACATTGCATTGAACATTTTGCCTTAGAAAACATTACATAACATTCTAAGTTCAGAAAAGTGATTTGATTCACTTGTAATGATTATAAAATTACACAAGAAAGATTAAAGTATTGATGATAATTGCAATACCAAAAACACTTAGCATAAGATATTATAACCATTTAAATCACATACTTAGCAGCGGCTAAGTGACTGTTTGACCCATTCCACTTTGTGACCCAAACTCCTGCTTTACGTAATCATGAGATGATCTTTTCTCAGTAAATCGTAAAGCCGCAAGATAAACTATATTAGATTAGCTACTAACAATAGATGGCGTTATGCAAAATTTTTATTTTTGACCTGGTAAGTAAAAGAAGAGTAATGCTACATTGCTTCAAAACATTGCTGGTTTGTCAATGATCAAGGTCATTTCTAATGTAGGATTACATTTTTGTTACATTTTTTTGTTGGTCTGGCAGACTGTTCTGGACAGCTATAGTAGTTGTTTTGATGCAAATGACTAAGGTAAGGTAAGGACAGAACCATTAGTGGAGGCAGCATCATGCTTGGACCTACTACAAAAACAATTGAGTTAGCTGTAGCAATGGGAGTGGAGTAAAGGCAATGTTAACAGAATGCATAGCATTCTCATACATGCTTGACGTTTTTCTTGATTAGAAATGAGTGTGTTTGGGTGGACATGAATATCTGATGTGTTTTGTGTTATTAATTGTCGGTTACTGCATGTTCAATTTTTTATACCCAGATCAACAACTAGTGATTCACCAAATGTATCAAACTGAGGTGATTGATTTTGTCTGATTTATTTAAATGTCTAATTGGTTATTCCTGTGAACTATTCACAAATGTAATGTGTGAATTCATTTTAACTTTCTAATAAGCAGAGTATTTTTGATGAACAGTATGTAAAGTAGCCTATAGCTTGAATTTCACCAATATCCTCCGACCATTGAAATGTCCCCACCAATAATTTAATCCACTTAAAAAAAATACCGCGCTGTCAACATTAACCTAGACTCGCAGAAAGGGATAAATCACGTTCTCTCCTTGAGTCCTCCCGCCCCCAAAACACATATGAACATTTTGATTGGCTGTGCCTTTCCCTGCTATCATGTGAGAGGCTATGGCTGCGTTCAGATACAAGCAGGGCCAAATTCAGTGAATTTTTTTTCCGTGCAAGGTGTGTTGGGTGACATGGACTTATTTATGTGCCAAAATTAAACAAACAAATCCAGTGTTTTGCAAACAAACACAATTTGCTTTGCAAAGAAAACATCGACTTGCAAACAAACAAAAAGTAATATGCACAAACACAAGTCAATTTGAAAGGTGTCTATTATATATCCAGACAGCCAGCCATATTAACAATCCACTATATCTTTAGGATAGAGCCCTGTAGGGGAATACAGTTATATCAAACCACAGTTGCATTTTAATTAACTATTAAAGGCTAAAAGAACTGCCATCATGTTTGGCTTTTTATATCCATACCGGACACATGCGACATGATGCATCAAAATCTTTTATAATTAGTGATCATGTCTACATTTAAATAATCTGTGTCTGTAGTACATTACTACATTGAAGACAGCTGTTGCAGCGCAAGGTGTAGATACAATAAGATGCAAGAATCATTGTATTAGACAGCATGCATGAAATTTATGAGACTTTTTACAAGCAGGTTTGTAATAGAATTCTGTCTGTAATTCAGTATGTTTACTGTTTATTTAAAGCTTTTTTCCTTATAATTTCGTACTTGGCTTTATAATTTAGAGAATCTGAAGACTTAGATTTAAAAAGACTTCTCAAAAAATCTAAAGATGTTTTTGCTAAATAAATATTTGTAAATATTTTAAAATGATTAAAAATATTAAAAGTTGAACATGATTTAAATTAACTTAAGTATGTGGTGTAAATATTTCTTAAAGGTGCTTATATGGCTTCTCGTGAACAAAATATAGCCTAGTTAAAATTTACTTACTACATACATTTTAATTAACTTAATGAGAACATTTTATTTCATTGAAAAGGGCAATGGGGTTATCAGTTTTCTGCCAAAAATAGTGACTTTATAGCAATGTCATGGGTGAGTTAAGAAACATTTCTTTCATTTGTTTTTGTTCTTCATATTCATTTATTGTTGTTTTACATTAATATAATTATAATAAAGTAAACTGTATTCCAAATGTAATTCCAAAATGGCTAGCCTAATCATTAGATCAGCATTACAGATTTTTTTTACCAGATTTTAATATCTATCAATTAGTCTAACAACTTATCTGTGTTTTTCCATTGATCACATCTCCCAGGTGCTTCGCACAATGATGGAGCGGCTTCAGTTGCGACTTCAGCATATTCTCAGTCGACAGCCTCTGGACTTAGACTACTTACAGTTCATATGCACACAAGAGATGGTGCTGTTTAGTGCATTTTCTGATCAGATTGCTCTTCCTGGATGTATTGTGGATGGTCTCACAGAGCTGTACAGATTAGTAACAGAGGAAAAATCAAATAATTTCACAAAAGTGTTCATTCAAGTCACTCATGGAGCAGCTGAACGTCCACGTTTTGATGTGTCGCAAGATTATCTACTGCATCTGCTCCATCAAGGGTCATGCATTGCCAGTCTTCTTGGAGTGTCTAGGCGACCGTATACAGACGGATGTCAGATTTAAATGTCACTGTTAGAAGTCTATACAGCACTTTATCGGATTTAGAACTTGACAACCTTGTTGCTGAAATAAAAGAAAACATGCCACATGCTGGCTATCGGCTTGTTATGGGAGGTTTGCAAGCCAGAGGACATCGTGTTTAGTGGAAGAGTTAGGGCATCAATGCATCGTGTTGACACCATGGGCATCCTTTCCCGTTTGAACAGGCTGGGGTGTGTTGTACGCCGCAAATACTCAGTTCCTGGACCGAAAGCACTTGTCCACATTGATACAAACCACAAACTGATCCGGTGAGTGTGTGTATGTATCTGTCGGTCTGACACAAACTACTTAATATAGTTGATTTTGTTGTCTGAAAGGAAATGCTAAATTCTTTAAGAGAGTTGTCTGAGAATTGTATATCTAGGTACAATATAGTCATCGTTGGTGCCATTGATGGGTTTTCCCGAAAGGTAATAATATCTTTTAAAACATAAGTCAACACAAAGTCAGCTTGACCAAACGTTTTGTCACTTATTTATATCCTATTTATATATTCCACAGATAATGTACCTAGGTGCAGCAAATAACAACCTGTCATCTACAGCCTTGGCTGTCTTCCAGCAGTCCATTGAAGAATATGGATTTCCATTGAGGTACTTAAAATAACTAAAACAAATATTTACTCACCTCATTCCCATCTGTATGACCTGATTTCTTCAGCAAAACCTAATGATAAATGTTTTTGTAACTTATTTTACTATATTTATTCTGCATGCATTTAGAGTAAGAGGTGATCATGGCGTAGAGAATGTCGGCATAGCACGCCTCATGTTCACTGTATGTGGCACAGGAAGGGCCAGCTTTATTGCTGGAAAGAGCGTGCATAACCAAAGACAAGTTATTTTTTTCTCTTCTCCTTAAGT
This sequence comes from Botia almorhae, assembly GCA_036877575.1. Lineage (NCBI taxonomy): Eukaryota > Metazoa > Chordata > Actinopteri > Cypriniformes > Botiidae > Botia > Botia almorhae. Next base: position 4,168 of record JAZGTJ010013314.1, read on the forward strand.
CAATTGCTGTGGTTTCCCTCATTTTTTGTTGCTTGTGGTTGTTTGTAGAACAAATGTAACACATGTAACAGGTTTCTTAAAATTAATTTACACATTGTTAAAATGACATAATACTTATTGTAAAAAACATAATACTTATGAGACTGGTAATGAGAAATATTGTAGTACTTTTTTACTAATTTATAAATCACCTTAAATAATAACACCTTTAAATAATAATCTACAAAACCTGTTTTGGTAACTATTGTTTGCCATTTTTTTAGATAAAACAAAGAAATTATGCATCATGATTCTTTTTTGCAAACACGATTTAAAAAAGGCAATTATTTGATATATCACTCTTTTTTTTCCAGGATTGAGAGGCTGTGGAGAGATGTGTGGTGTGCTGTAACTTCCATATACTACAGTGTGCTGCACTCACTGGAAGATGATGGGTTCCTTGACCTATCTAGCAACATACATCTTTTTAGTTGCCATTATGTGTTCCTGCCCAGACTACAAGCTAGCCTGGAAACATTTCATGATGGTTGGGACAACCACCCAATTAGAACTGAGGGGAACATGACACCCAATCAGCTATGGGAGATGGGCATACAGTGACAGAGCCAGACCTTGAAAATTCTGAGGTAATAAAATCTTAATGTTAATATTTATATGTCCATATTTGAAGATAAAGGTAAAAAGAATTGTAAGCATTCTCTGTTGTAAAAAGACATTTTAGCTTGCTTACCAGTCAATGTTAAACAATTCAGTCAGTTAAGCAACATCACTTAAATTATTATAAGGAAAACCTATGGTTTTATCCATAAAGGAATTGAATTATAATTATTTTTAAGTAAAATAATGATTGATACAATTAATATCTTTCTGATTTAGGAGCTGTACCTTCAACAGCTTGACTGGGAAGAGTGTGGCCTGTCTTGTGACCCCCAACATGGAGTGATTGTTCCTACAGCTGATAGCCTATTCAGCCCAGAAGAACTAGCAGGACTAGTCCCATGGGACCCTCAACGTCATATGGCATCGATATCTATCTAGCAACAATTCACTACATACAGCACGTACTGGGTAAACAGTGAAGAACACTTTATTTTTTTTTCCTCCAGCAAACTTTGTACATTTTTAACAATGTGTTTTTTTATTATGTAAACCAATGCAAATGGAAGAAGAGTCAGTGACCAAATATGTGAAAACAGAAAACTCTGATTCAGGAGGGATCACTGTCAGCTTTCTTTGGCCACTTCCACCTTTAATAAATGAACAACACAATGTGCATTGTCAATTTTTTTAATGTACCTAATAGACAACAAGGAAATACAAGAGCTTATAACTACTGACCTGATGCCTTATATAAAAGCCATCCACCTGCCAAATTCTGTAATTTCGGATACTCAGATGTCAGAGCTGCTGTAATCTGCAGGAAAACATTGTTAGCAATGCACACATCCAATACACTGGGTCTCATTCACTAATAATTGTGTAAATTATTAATTTATACGCACGTTTGAACTTCTCACGAAAACGTTCCTCCTAATTCACTAATTTCCTCCTATGCACAACACGTGCATACACATATGAATTTGTTGTTAAACTTGTTCTGATGTTAGTGAATTTGGAGTATTCTAAATGATAACACCCCCAGACTAGCTCCATATAAGTGCTTTCCGCACATGCTTTCCTTCACGGCCTTTTGTCAATGAGTGTCGTCAACGCCACACAACCCCATATGACCTATATAGCCTATATATAAATTATTAAAACCAGACAAGTGATTCATACCTACATGCACTTTGTTTTTTTTTAAAAAGTACTCTCTTAAATTTAGAAAAAAATTTAGTATGGAAGTTTTGGAAAATCATGATTTGTTTGTGAAAACATTCGTACAAATGGTTAGTGAATAAGACCCATTGTTCTTGCTTACAAATTCTACATTTTATGCTATATATTATAATGCTATATCTCTTACCTCTTCATGATTGCTGTTGTCGGGTAAAGAAATGTGGCATTTACCCAACCCTGCCATTAACAGTTTAAGTTCTTGTGATCCTTGCGGAGTCCTATCGGTTGGTGCTGGGATTAAATAAAATTGCAGACTAGTACGCTTTGAGGGGGCTGGAACAGATTTCGTCACTGGAGTAGGAAATCTACGTTTTCACTGTTTTTTTTTCTCTTCTGAACATACTAGGAAAGGGCCTGTAAAAGTGTTCAAAAGATGGTCATTAAATATTTTCAAAACAGTAGGTTTTGCTACTTGATATTACAAACAGGTGTGTCTTACCATATTATTTTAATGTATTATCTTAATTATAAACACAATGGTTTGTAAAGCAAACAGATTTTCTTCTCGCTATTTCCCTACAGCAGCTTATGAAGGGTGAATGCGGGTGCGGGCGGTAAGGTCGTCATGTATGTGCGGGTTGCGGGAGAATTGAATTAATCGCGGGACTCCCGAAAAATGGAATTTCCTTTTTTTAACTGTTCTGACTGTATTTCTATATTCTGAAAAGCTCCTCGTTCGTGTCCATGTTCATCATTCCATTTAATTAAACTCAAATTAAACGAAACATGTTTATTTTAAGTTACTTTTTTATATATACTCAAAAGGGAAGCAAGTGAAACAAATAACACAGTAGCGGGAAGAAGCGGTAAAAACAAAACTACTTGTATGTTTACCCGCGGGCTTTTGCGGGCGGGAGCGGGAGAAAATAATATATATTTTTGCGGGAGCGGGACAGAATCTTGCGGGAGCGGGCAGGAGCGGGACTGAAAAATCCATCCCGTGCAGATCTCTAGTTTGAGTAGAGAATAGAGTAAATTGACCGATAGCGCCATCTGCTGTTTTGGAAGAGGAAGTTGCTCCATTGCATTTGTGAGAAAATACGTATTGGCGCATTTGTGAGAAAATCTGTCTGCACATGTGTAAGAAAGCCAGGTTTTCCTCATAAAAATATATATATATTTGCAACACACAATGCATATATTTGTTATACCTCTGCATTTTCTTTTAAATTGACTTGTGTTTGTGCATATTACTTTTTGTTTGTTTGCAAGTCGATTTTTTCTTTGCAAAGCAGATTGTGTTTGTTTGCAAAACGCTGATTTGTTTGTTTAATTTTGGCACATAAATAACTCTATAGACAGACATGTGAGGATGGCGGCAGCAAAAAAAGAAGCTGGACATAAGGAGCTTTTTTTAAAGAAAGGGTAAGTCACTTCAAGTTCGCTAGTGAATTCATCAAAGTCCATCAAAGTAACGACAATAGTTAATGTTAATGCTAGTGGGGGTTTTTTTACCGCTTTGACGCACATTCATTATAGCAGGGCAGGCTATAGTCTGTGAATACGGACTTAAAACTAACAGCAGATTAAACAGCTAAATGTAAAAGTACAAATATGACCCCTGTCAATTCTCCTAATCTAATGACGACTATTTGTCAGAAATCAGTCTTGTGAAAGAAATTGATATGCTACATATTAATATTGCCATAGACATAATTTTGTTGACAGTTCACCAATAGACAATCCACTTCGCACAAATAGTTTTTAAAATGCATTCACTGACTTGGCAAACATTAATTATTTGATTCGAGATTTGCACACTATGGAGTCATAGGTCCCCACCAATGTCCAGAGCAAATCTACGCCCTTGCTGTAGACGGATCCCTGCACTTGACCGATTGCGCTTAACTATCTCCGCTGCTGCCAGCGCTGTCCTGTCTGTTTGATCGCCGCCCAGCAGACACACAGAACGCGGGCATGAGAAACGAGAGGCGTGGTGGTCGTGATCACTGGTGCTCGCCTCATCATCACCGTGACTGCTGCTGTTAAATGTTAAACACATTCCTCACTTCTTTTGTTTGTCCGACATCCACATCCCGGGCATGATGTCCCACCACAACCCTTGCACTCTGAAAGCGCTATGTGCTTCAATTTTCATTTTTATTTATAATAAACATCTCGCTAAAACGGTGTTTTGTCAGACTTAAAGTTATCTTTAAATCCTAAATCTTAAATATAATTAGGGTTAAATGATGGGTTAAATGTAAACCTGCTTATTTTTAATCAAGGTTTAGTGAAACAGAATTATTAGATAAATCCTTGCAAACTGCAGCTAAATGAACATTAATGTCTGAAGTGGGCAAGGCAATAATGATCCTTTAAAATAATTTGAATTTAAGTATTTCTTTAACCAAATGAGTATTGTATATGCAACAATTAAATATTATAAATTTGTCTCTCTTTTCACTTTCATTTCTTTCAGGATAAACGAAAGAAGTGTTGTAATCCAGTTTGCAGCGCGATGTAGCGATCAACTATGCACATTAACTTACATTTATTTACATATATTTGAGAGTCTGAATATTGAATATTTTACGTTTAATTTATTTTCATTTGTTTATTTATTTTATTTTTTTGCAACATTCACGTGTCACACGCCGTTTTTTCCATGCAGCTATCGAGTTTGAGATTTTGGGCTTTTTTTTCCACTGGGCTTTTTAGACTAGTGGAAAGAAAACATCCAAAAAATACTGTTGTAACTTTGTGTCAATAGATTTCAATTACAATGCATATTTTTAAAGACCGTTTTCGCAAAATAAGTTTTTTTAGGTTTAAATCTCCACTTCAGTAAGACTTACACCAAACTTCACATTTTTATTCCAGTCTATATCCTAAAGTTTTTTACAGAGGGATTTGTTCATATATAATTTGCTTGATTTTATACAACATTTTATTCCTCAATAAATGAGATACCCAAAATTCCCTATTTTGACTCTTTTGAAAAATAGAATTTTGAAACTGACTTCATCCAGTGTTTAGATTTTTGTATAGAAATGTCCCCTGGGTGTTGCTGAACAACTGCATCTGTAAAAGAAAAGAAAATAAGAAAGACATCCATAATGTTAGCCTCTGATTGTTGCAAAAGATGAGGTGGATCCTAATACTGGTAATATTTTTCTTATATGCTTAGTCCTCGCTCTTTAGTGGGTTACCTGTAAATAGTTCAGTCTGAAATCAAAATTGGCTTCTCAAGGAACCAAGGAAGGAGTTAGGAAGGTTCTCCAAGGGGCTTTTAGAGCGAGGAGGTTATACTACTGTATCCACTTTGTTTTCCAGGAAGTATTGTGGTCAGTGAAAGCAACTGTACTTTGCCGTAGCCAAGCATGCCTATGGGAGGTGAATTGGTGCTGGTGCTGGGATTTTAAAGCTGCTACATTCTATTTTAATTGATCTATTTTAATGCAAAAAAATATTTGATGTATTCTGACTAGATAGAGAAATCACTTTATATCTAAAAAAATATCAAAGCTGTTAAAGCTTTTTATTCGTCCATCTGTTTCGCTTAGTTGTGTACATTTCAGTCCTAAAGTGTTTGTTACCCTTTACCATTTACAATAACTTTGCAAAATATATTAATCCATTAAAAATAAATTCTTATTGTCTTACTGAGTAAAGCTGTAAGCTTCTTGGGGTCCAGAGGCTGGCGTCTCTTTGCAGATGGATTGACCTTGTTGACCCCTCCCGTCAGGTTGGACTTCAGTAGGACATCAATGCTGAACAGGCCCAGCAGGAGGGTGCGTCTCCCAACAATGGGCAGACACTCTGGTGGAGTCATCATTCCCTAGTTGCACCTAATTAATTGTAAGAAGGAAAGACAAATCAGAATAAAAACAAAGAAAATCACCAGTGACAGAATGTTTTATGTTTTTAATTGACCATTACAAAATTGTACTTACTGATGTTGGTTTGGGAGATGTGGGTTGAGGAGGTGATGGTAGAGCAACACTGGCCTCATATTCGCTTTCACCTCCATTGCTTGAGCTCTCTGTGATCTTGTCCGAAATGAGGGTCCTCATAGTTGCTAAGAGTGATGGAATTTCTGGAAAATATGGCCCACCGGATTTACGAATTTAGCAAAATACACCCCCGCTCATTTTTAGCAAAATGTGTTGGTGAGGGGTTCTGAAGCATTACAAGGTTTCTGCCACACCAATTTTGCCTCAGTAGCACTACAGTGTTTAGCCCTAGGCTATTTTTTTCCTACAGGAAATCCAATACTACATCAGTAGATATCCCCTAAAAATGTAGACACAGATACATCTCTAACAATAACACCAAAAATAAGGAGACAGTGATTTATTCAATCTAAAAGAATCACTATTTTAATCTACAAGAGATAGTTGCCTTTAACTGCCATTTTGCGCAGCCTGGTGTTCTCCTTATGTAAAGCCTTGACTTGGGTCTCAAGATCTTTACTGGCTGCAGAAGATCCTACACTCTGCTGGTTCTGCAGTCTTTCATTCTCTTCCCTAAGGGCCCTGATCTCCACCTCAAGTGCCTCTAAAGCAGTCCCCACTGGGCTGTGGTTAGGTTCTTCTTGGGGAAGAACCTCTAATTCAGACTGTCTTGCAGCTATGAGTCTGTAGTTTTTCTGTTGGGTAAAAATAATCAAATCAATTATGTATGAAACAATACACACAAAAGTTGAAAATGAAAATGAAACCCCAAAAATGATTAGAATGAATCATTAAGTTTAATAGGTTCCATGGCTAGACTGTGTTTAAATTCATAGCTGTAGTACTATAGTTCCTTTTTTTAATATATTTTGAAATATGTTATATTTAACACGTACACATGTTTGTCCAACAGCACAGTATATGTTTGTTCAGAGTGGAAGGATTGTAAATCAACCTGATACAAGAGAGATAACTACCACTTCATCTGGTCTATGGAAATTGTTGGGGCATTTCAACCGGCCTAACCAATTCCAGTTCAAAAAACTTTCCATAGCCCATGCACACTATGACGAAGGCTTTCAAAAACATATTGAAAGATGTGACAGTATTAAAAGATTGAAACGTGGCATGTGCTGACTTTGGTGTGTCACTAATATATTTCTGTAAGTTAACAGGCTGCTGCTAAAAATATAAATTTACATTTAGGCATTTGGCAGACGCTTTTATCCAAAGCGACTTACATTGCATTATACTACACATTGAGCATTTGCAATCCCTGGGATCGAACCCATGACCTTGGCGTTGTTAATGCCATGCTCTAACCACTGAGCTACAGGAAAGCTGATGTTGGAAAAGGAAAGAATTATGTTATCTTTATTGATAAATGGTCAATGGTCATATATCGAAACATATGAATAGTTAAGGAGAGTTCACCCAAAAATGACAATTTGTTGTTAATTTTCTTATCCTCATAAAGGGTCATTCATAAAGGGTGACCTTTTCCTCAGTTGAACAGTAAAGAAGATTTTTAGTTGAAACCGTAAATCTTTGGTGATTCATAACATGCTAATGACAATTTATTGAGATCTTATGAAGTCAAATATGAATTTATGACTCTTGGCTTATCTGTGTATGTGTTTTAATGACAAAATGTTTAATTCTTTCTTTTTTTGTAAGTTGGATAAAAGCGTCTGCTAAATGAATAAATGTAAATGTGAATGTAAAGTGATCAGTCTATGCAAAAAATTTAATGTATATATGTAAATGTTAACAAAGCAGACTTCATCACATCCATAGCTACTCATTCTACCCTTAATCTCTTGGCTCTAACAGAGACCTGGATAAGACCTGAGGACACTGCTACACATGCAGCCCTCACCACCAAACTCACTTTCTCCCACACTTTCCGTTAGACAGATAGGGGTGGGGGGACTGGGCTACTCATTTCAAAGGACTGGAAATTCTCTCTAAAACCATCTATTACTACAATCACCTCCTTTGAATTCCATGCAACTACTATTACCCATCCCTTTCACTGTCATGTGGTTGTCATCTATCACCCCCCAGGTCCACTAGCTCACTTCCTGGACGACCTGGATGTTCTCCTGTCATCCTTCCCGGACGAGGATACTCCTCTACTGCTGCTTGGTGACTTCAACATCCATGTTGAAAAGCCTCAGGCTTCTGACTTTCACACCCTTCTTGCCTCCTTTGACCTCAACAGAGTGCCAACCTCAGCTACGCATAAATCCGATAACCAGTGCGATCTCATTTACACTAGACACTGCTACACTGGTCACTCCACTGCACACATCAGATCATTTCCTCCTCACTCTCAAAATCCAAATCACTCCTGAACCCACCCACACCCCACCTCAGGTCTCCTTTCACAAAAACCTATGCTCGCTCTCACCCACTAGACTTTCCACTATGGTTTCATCCGCACTCCCTCCTCCTAACAAACTCCTCTCACTTGATACTGACAACGCTACTAACACACTCTGCTCTACTCTAACATCTTGTCTAGACAGAGTATGTCCACTATCGTCTAGGCCAGCCCGTGCCACCCCCTCTGCTCCCTGGATGTTCTCTGGGAGCATCGCTCTAAACTCAGGGGTGCAGAGAGGTTGTGGTGCAAGACCAACCAATCCGGCTTCAAGAAAGGTAATTCGACCGAGACTGCACTGCTCTCGGTTGTTGAAGACCTTAGACTGGCTAAAGCGGACTCCAAATCATCTGTTCTTATTCTGCTGGATTTGTCAGCCACTTTTGATACTGTTAACCCTCTGGGGTCCGAGGGTGTTTTGGAGCCCTGGAGAAGTTTTGACAGGCTCTGACATTTGTGCTTTTTTCAGGTGCTTATAAACATATAAATGGCTAAAGTCTGATTACATTGTATTCAGCACAAACTGGACTACAATAATATTTGATTGTATGTACGTGATTGTGTTTTTGAGAAAGTCACTGAAATAAGGGCATAAAACACATACAGAACATTTGTTCACAGGACTTTTGAGAACTTGATCTTGTAGCCTAGAGTGTTTTCTTCAAAAGGATGTGAGAATCATCTAGTTCACTCGTTCACACAAAACAGTATATTGATTTTAATTGTCGAAGACACTTTTTTGTTTAGAACGGCCGTATGCAAGAAGGCGTGAATGATCATGAATAATGCTATGGTTCACACCTGAGAAGACAAAGACCCGCATAATGAGCTGCATAATGAGCCTTTCAGTCAGGTGTGTGACTGAGAGGAAACTGAGGAAAGAATGAATGAAGGAAGAATGTAAAGACTACAGAATATTGTTTGTAGCTTAAATAACCTAGCTTAAATTGTTGTAACCGCAAAATAACTTGAGATTTACTTGCGAGTGCAGTTATTACCAATGAGCAATTACCAGCTTGTCAGGACGCCAGTTTGATCAGCCGGGTTTGTTTTGTTTTATGTCGGAGCTCGTGACGGTTTAACTAGTTACCGGTAGTTTTTACACCATTACACACCTACCGATTATCTCCCTTTATATTTCCCTCGTGTGTGTTCAGTCTTTGTCAGACCGTTACTTGTGAAAGTTGTGAAAGCTTACCTGACCACGCTGATACCTTGTCTAAGTTAGCGCAGCGTATGCTAGCTTAGCTTAGCTGCACATTTTAGTTAGCTTAGTCCAGTTTAGCATGCTCGTCTTTCCCGTTTTTGCCCACGGGCTTCTGTATGTTTTCTCAAGTCGACGAGTGTGTAGTTAGCGTTTGTGTTGTCTTGTCTTATCGTGTTCAAGCTCCAGCTGCCTGTTGTTTGTCTTGTGCTTTGTGTTCCAGTTTCTGTTTTCGTTCCAGTTGTCTTCCGTCCTGGAGTCTGCTGCACCGGCCCGCTGTGCTCTCCCGTTAGCCTCCGGTTTAATGGTCTCTGCATCGTTGTCCGCACCAGCAATATCTCCCACACTGCCTCACCTCCCATCTAGTTCCCGTCTCAGCCATCACCCGTAAGTCGCCAGCTTACCCGCCTGTTACTCACCTGCAAGCATCGCTCAGTAAAGAGCTCCGGTTCCTCGCTGCTCATTGATCAACGAACGAACAGTAATCTGCTGACGCTGTGGAAAGGATTACTTACCTGTACACTACCCTGACTCCAACTCCGCTGCAAGTAATCTACTGATGTGGTGGTTCGTCCTGTTGTTAAGTTGATGAACTGTTCGTGCTCTTACACATATACTAACACTTTACTCTGATACAGTGAACTGAGTTTTTGGCGGCTCTCCATCATCCCTGCAGCAATTACGATTCACCTGTTCTTCTGGCGGCGTTTCTGATCGGTGGCATCCAGGACGAGGTCCTCGCTCTCTCTCTCTCTCTCTGGCTGGCGGTGTTGTTGGGCAACAACTCTGGAGGACAACATTATCTTTGAACTGTGTTTAAGTTGAATTCAATCAATCAATAAACTACTTCATTGTTGCAATTGGGTCCAGTCATCTTTGGTTCGTGACACAGCTGATATTAAAGGATAAGAAAAGACGCGCGAATATGTCTGTCAATGGGTCACTTCTCGGTGATATTTACAGCTTATTTGTTTATATATATTATTATACCTCGGAGGATCGCGAATACCAATGACCTGGTATAAAACATTTAGAACATTTACACCAGAGCATTTACACCAATTTTAAAGAGACATCGTAATATAATATTAGATTTGTTTAAATATAGCATAGTTTATATATGCGCTTTGTTCAAAACTAAAAGTCATCTGAGTCACGTTTTTCATCTGAGAAGGTGAACTGTTCGTCGCTGTGAAGTGCTTCTTCACTTGTGTAGCGCGTCATCATTCAAACGCGCAGATAAAATCAGTAAGTTCTGTGATGAAGCTTTGATGATTTCTGCAGCTTTTCGGGGGCGTGCACATGATTACCTGACTCGCTTCAGATACTTTACATATGAACAGCGCGCTCAATGCGAGGCGGGATCACATTAGCAGTAATGAGGTGATACAGGAGAAACGATACATCCTCTAACATTCATACGGATTACTTAAAAAGAAAATATTTGTTTTTGATTTGAATTGGTTTATGTAAAAGTACACATTTCAAGCAATATTTATTATATTTATTTCAATATTATGTCTGTGGGGCACGTATTCACTGAGATTTAGGTTGTTTCATTTATGTGTCTGTGAAAAGAGATGACAGAGACAGCGACGGCAGAGTG
>JAZGTJ010013315.1:1776-15095 GCA_036877575.1 Botia almorhae
ACTTCACAGTTGGCATAATGCAGTCAGACAAGTACTGTTCCCCTGGCGCCTTGCTGTCTTTAATTTTAGCATGATTGTGTCTAATGCCTTTGATTTCTCTTTCACTCAGTAGGAAATGGCTATGGAAATCACTGTAACTCTCTTGGACTTCTGGTGTCCTCTGTAGGCATGAACAAGAGCATGCAAACCAAATCTCCTTCACTGGTTAACCTGGAGCCAAGAACAACATGCCTTCTATTGTAAGTCCATCACAGTATGTTATATTCATACCAATGATGTTTAAACTTCAGACTGGCTAATAGACTTGAATGCCATTTGTCATCCTCATATTATTTGAGATCGTAACAGTGCTAAATAATCATATCAGTATTGATCAGAATATTGTCCTTATTCCAGAAATCTCATACTTGTGTTAGTCTTGTTAGTGAGAAGAGAAATTCTTTATAGCCAAGCTCCAGAACGACATCTAGTGGTCATTTAAATCGTTTTCGCCGTTAGTGGCAGTCATCTAATTTTTAACCCTCTATTTCCAGCTTTGCTTTTCTTAACTTATAAAAATTAAAAAAAGTCATTGCATTCAGTCAAAATGCCAGCAGGAAGAAAACATTTCTAACCCCCCTGTTGCCTTGGAGACCTTGAGTTTCTATAGCAAAGAAGTGCCCTCTGAAAGATTTGAAATAATAGGCTGAAAGGGTTCAGTGATGCTTCATGTCAAGTGATTATTTTGTGTGTAGGGGAGCGTTGCTCTGCTTTCACTGTATAATAAAACTATACATACATATTCTGTTCTATTTGCATATTTTCATACGTATACTTCTTTCTTGGTCTTCTTACAGAACCAGACAATAAACAATTCTCAGTCTGCACGATCACTGGCTACCCCCGTGGTTTCTGTTGTAACACCCACTATACCTGGGAAGGTTATGGGCAGCTACACATCATCTATTTCCACCACGTATGGTACTGGTATGTAGAACCCCATATATATATTATAAAATAAACATATTTAAACAAAAAAACATTACTTTTTAAAGTTACATGTGGTTTAAGAGTTACTTTTAAAATGTTAAAATTGGTAAACATCCAATTTAACCCATTGATTTGTCAGGTTTGTAATGTCTCGTCTCTCCGGAAGGTAGGGACGTTGTTATTCATAAGAGCAGCACAAAAACTCACCATAGTTTAGGATGCAAAGAGTAACCCCAGTCATGTGTTTAGTTCTAGAATTTTCCCCGAGTAGTGCGGATTTGTCCTCTATATCTGGCTTTAACAGTGCCTACACTCTGCATTTGGGCTCAGTGAGTGGATGGCAACAACATTAAATTCAGCATTCTGCTCTTAGTCAGCTGGGGTAAGTGGAAACACATGCACATAAGGACATACCAATTGACTTATAATCTACAGGGTTTCCGCTGGGTCTTAAAGTCTAAAATTTAAAAATCACAATTTTAGGCCTTAAAAAGACTTTTCTAGGTCTTAAATAATTTTACACAGGTCTTATTTTTCTCTATTGCTCATTTAAATTCTCTGTTGTTGCTTGGTTTCTGTGGTGTTATAGTTCTTTATTTCACTAGTCCAAATATAATTTGCTGCATTACAACTACAAATGAGACCAACATGCAATAGCCAATCAGCTTTCTGTTATTGGCGCGAGTCTCTCTCGGATTGTACCACAGACGTAAAATAGATTACATTTTTTTGCTATGGGGAAGTGCAAGTTTAGCGATACTTGGCTTGAAAAAACTGAATATAGGGCTTGGCTAAGGCTAGTTGCTAACAACGTATTTGAAGCCTACTGCTTATTATGCAAGAAAGCGATTAAACTGGGAACGTTAGGTGTATGGGCGCTGGAGTCTATTTTTTCACTAAAAGTGAGAAACATCTAACTGCTGTGAAGGGTCTCCAGCAAACGACAGCCATCAGCCAATTCTGCCAAGTATCTGGTGGCTCCTCACTGCCTAGTCAAGGCCCACACTGCAGCTCTGCAAACCCATGAGGGACCTCCGTGTTGCTTTTGGATCAGAGCCAACACTAAGAGCGGAGGTGACACCAGTCCTATAGTGCAAATGAGGAAATCAGTGAATTGTTTCAGACAATGTTTCCAGACTCTGACATTGCAAAATCATTTAGGTGCGGGGAAGATAAACAGCTTACATTGCGTGCTTTGGATTTTATCAAGAGAGACCTAATTTCGAAAGTGACTGGACCGTTTGGGCTGATGTTTGACGAAAGTCTGAATCGCACCACCAAAATGAAAAAAAACAGCTGTACCTGCACGTACGTTTTTGGGTACAGTCAAGATACCTGAGATCCCAGTTCATGGGGCATGCTACAGCCGAGGACTTAATGAAGCATGTGAAAGTAAATAATGTTAATGTTATATTTTACCATTTTGACTTTCACGTGTATATATATATATATATATATATATATATATTTTATTAGCAGAACAGTGATTAGGGTTACCTTTTCTGTTGTATTAAGTGGATTATCCATTTTTCATATTGTTTATACTACCTGTTGAACAGTAATGTGTCTACCTCCCTTAGCTATAACTATTTAAGAAATAATTCAATTGTATTTAATCACACTTAACATGTATAACATCAATAACTGTATGAAAGAAGAAAACTTGGCTAAAAGCAAAAGACCTATCTGCCAAGGGTTGGATAGTTGAGTATTAGGACAATAGTGTTGTATAATATAGGTCTATATACATGGTTCAATGGGCATTGTAAAAAAGTATGGATATTGAATATATACACAATTAATAGTAAAGGGTGGCTGCATTCACAGTATAATGCATGCTTACTAAGTTTCTTGGTTAATTTCTAAACAACACTTTAATTCATATTCATTTAGACATATTCTGTTATTTCTGGTGTTAGGTTTTTGTTTATTTGTTTATCTTAGGAGTGTGTGAACCCCCTTGACCTAAGGAGACTAGTGTCCATTTCAATGGATGGGCCCAATGTGAATTTTAAATGTTTTAAACTCTTCCAACAAGATATGGAGGTTCTCAGTTTGTTGCTGTGGGGAGCTGTGGACTCCACACGTTACATAATGCAGTCAAAAGTGGAAAAACCCATTATTCCATAATGTGCCCGCAAGGAGAGAGGACTACACTGCTGTGACCAAGTCCACCATCTTCCCTTTACCTTTTGTGGTCATCGGTGGCTTGATAACCAGCCTGTAATAGAGAGGGTTCTTGAAGTTTGGCCATCACTTACACAGTATATAGATGCGGTGAGAAGAAAACAACTCCCAAACCCTGGGACAGTATCTTTTGACACAGTGGAGGATGCCATGAAAGACACACTCATTGCGGCCAAATTACACTTCTCCTTGACTGTTGCCAGGCTTTTCAGTAACTTTTTAAAGAAGTATCATACAGACAAGCCAGCGATGCCCTTCCTCAGCAATGACTTGGCTGAGCTGATCAAGGTTCTGATTTATATGGACAGCTCTGTACATTATCAGCACAGAACTATTGCTACTACTGATTAGGCCTAATTGATGTATACACTTTAATTAAGAATAAGTAATTTCCTAAACTTTCATTAATTGGTATTATGATATGAAATATATGGCTTTATATTTTTAGAAATGTGGGCACAAGATACTTCCATTTACTTCTGAAATTATTTTTTGGCAGAGTCTCCTGAGACGCTTTATTAAGAGAGAGATCCTTCAGGACATCACCACACTGCAGCTAACCAAACTGGATGTAGCTGACAAGAAGAACTGGCTCCAACCACAGGATATTGACATCGGCTTGGGTGCTGAGTCAGTCCTCAAGGTATTGTGGTAATTTAAAAATATATTTTTTATACATTTTGTTTAGCAGCAGCAAATATTTTATTGTACAAATTGACTCCTTAGTTCCTTCAGCAAATATCATTTTATTGTACAAATTATGACTCCTTGATTCCTTCGTCCAGAGCAGGAAAATTGTTGATGAGTTTAAAAAAGACTTGCAGGGACTTTCAAACATCGTCAGAAAAATGCAGGAGAAGAGCCCACTCAAATATGCTACAGTTAGGCAGATGGCGTGTCTGAACCCCTCTGTCATGTTCAGAGTGCAAGAGGCAGATGAAATGTCTTGTTCAGACATTTCTGCAAGACAAGCAACTGACAGGCGGTGTTTCTGCTGGTAGGAATAGTTTAGAAGAGGTTTTTAACAAAAGTAAGAGGTCAGCACAGAGTTTTTGTTATATATATAATTTAAGTCCTATTAACACAATCTGTGTTATGGCCAGACCTTTTTTGCTTTACCTTTTAAAGATGTTTAATTTCACACATCTAATAGCATTGCTTTTACAAGTTTCTTCTTTTCAGTACACTTATTATTTGTTGTGTGCACTTTTTTCTTTTCTTTTTTTCTAGTCAGGATAATATTTTTGAGTGCAGATCTGTTACTTTTGTCATATTCATGGTTCATATTCATATTCACCTGTTCTGTGTGCAGTAGCTGACTTGGTATTGAAATACCAAGTGGCTTTGACATTATCCACCGTTATCAACAAATGTATATACAGTAGTAATTCTGTAGCACCTACAGAGTCATCAGAGAGTGTGCTACAGAGACGCAAAAGAGACAAGAGAGCAGAAGAAACAGTGTGAAGTGAGGTTCACCCTGCTCCAGACTTGTGTTTGGTGTTGGTTTTTGACTCTCTATGGTTGTTGTGATGCAAAATTTAACTTTTTACCTGTTGATTGATGACCCTTGAACACTAAAGTGCATTCTTGTTGGCAAGCAGTGTTGTGCTAAAACATCAAGCTGCTTTAATTTACTTTTTTCTTTAGTTAGGGTATTAAAAGGTATTGTAATTTATTTTTGTTTGTTTGTTTATTTGCCTTATGTTAAGTGGGAAGCTGTAGGGTGAGGGTGCCATTTTATTTTGTACTCAACGTTTGTCTGTTTTTGGTTAGCGATGGAGTGAGGAAAGACTTTGTTGTGGATTTCTTTTTATTTTACCTGGATAGATTATTTAGTCCTCCTCTTGTTAGTTAGCTTCTGTTTTGTTTGTTGCTTTGGCCAGGCCCTCTCCCAAGGACATTTATTGCTTCCCTTATCTTTTGTTAACCTAA
Source organism: Botia almorhae (assembly GCA_036877575.1). Classification (NCBI taxonomy): domain Eukaryota; kingdom Metazoa; phylum Chordata; class Actinopteri; order Cypriniformes; family Botiidae; genus Botia; species Botia almorhae. The sequence goes on from JAZGTJ010013315.1 coordinate 6,868, forward strand.
ATAAAGTGTTTAAGTTTGCCAGTTCAAGTGTTTGTTTTACATTTCTGGGACAGGGGACTGGAGTGACCTTTTTTTTTATTTATATTTTCTTTAAGCTTTAGTTAACCTCAGTGGTGGTTCTACATTGAATTGCACCCCGGGCGAGACTCCTGGCGCCCCTTTGACAACTGACCCAAACTAACTCCTTCCCGGCGCAACACCATCTATTTATTATATGTGACCTCTCACTTTTTTGGCATTCTGTCACTGCGTGCAGAAGTAAATGTTTTAATATTGTGTTTTAATTTGGTATCTCAGGCTCTAAAGACATTTTGTAACAAGATTTTAAAACAGCATTATTTATTTTGCGACTGTATCTTTGTCACGTGTGCAGGAGTGCACAAGCACTAGATATGATCCATAACCCCCTTCATTTCCTTCCTACAAAAAATGATCTAGAACTCACTTATGTCAGGATTCAAATCTGTCCCTGCCTTTTACTCAAAGCCTGCACATCAAGTCCGAGCCTGTTTCTTCTCCTAGAGATTGCTACAGCAGCACAACGGCCACTGGCTATGGCCCTTTGCTATTCCACCCGCAGAACCAGGGGATGCTCCCCCAGGTGCATCAGGACTTGGGCCACTTCCCAGCCAGCAGCAGCTGCGGCAGCTCACATGAGGACAGCAACCGTGATGAGCACCACCCGGACTTACATTCACCCTTGGGTTTGGGCTGACCTGGTCTGGATGAGCAAAACAGCCCATCTGTTAAGCGAGTCTGCCTATCAGAGGGGTGGGCCACATAATATGCCATGCCCCTTTGGACAACCCCATCATCGATCTTGACCTCCCCTATGCAAAGGGACGTGGTTTAACGGTGCCATGTTCTCACTCTCTGTTTGCTGTGTATAATAAGTCACAATCTCTTATTCTCTGTTTTGTTTTAGAGAGAGGAGGAAGTGCTCTCTAAACTACCTGTAACTTTTTTTAATTAGAGTTTGTCTGATATACATGTTCTAATTGATAGATCTCAGGGAAAGAAGTGGGAAGGTTAATTAGTAAAACAGGGTTAGGGAGAGTTTAGTGGACAGGGTTACTAGACAGGGCAGGGATAAGAGGTAAGGATTGATAATTATTGCTGTATGCAAGAATTTTGAAGGATTGTCAGGATTTTTGCAGGATCCTGGGTTTTGTTAGGGAAAGAAGGACCGCCAATCAAAAAATAGTAGGAATCAATATCAGGACAGTGATGAGAGAGTAGATGAATGTAGATGAAGGACTTGAAATTAAGAGCCATGTTATTATTTTTCTGCTGAAATTTAAAACCTAGAATTAAGGGTTTTAAGTTAAAAAAAAAGTTAAAGTTAATTTTCTATAATTTTTTTATATGTATTTCTAAGTATATTTAGCTTTCCTGTTCCTCAGTGGTTAGAGCATGGCGTTAACAACGCCAAGGTCATGGGTTCGATCCCAGGGATTGCACATACTCAATGTATAGTGATCAATGTGTAGTATAATGCAATGTAAGTCGCTTTGGATAAAAGTGTCTGCCAAATGCCTAGATGTAAATGTATTTAATAATATTATGATTTTTTTATTTGTGATATTAACATGCTTGTATATAGCTTTCTAATATATGAATATATATGATACAAACTATGGTCATAACTTTTTTCACATTTTGGGGTAATGTGCAGTTGTACAATTGCATTTTTTTATTATTTTGTTTTTTTTCAGTGTCAGAGTCTTTCAGCGGAAAAGCACAGAACTTTCAAAACATTTCAATTTAAGGTCCTTTTCATCACCCTCACAAATTTGCCCACTGCCCTAAGTTGTTGGACCTTTAATGAGCACGAAATACAAGTCCTGATCCCTGCTTTAATTTGGATGATTCACAAAAATAACTTATATATGACAGCACAGTCGCATATACCTCATGATTGCTTGTGTAAGCTTGTATCATCTAGTGGGTTTTGACTAGTTTTGTGTTTTTTATAACTTGATTGTGCATTCGTATATTGACATTACATTTGTTAGTATTTTTTCTACCTAAGACAAAAAAAATGATGTTGTTTCCTGACCCATTATCATTTCTGGCTTCAAGACCATTGTGTTCCCTCATAAGTTATTTATGCTATAAGCTGGTACCTCTGGCTCACTCTTCTAGTGCCTTAGATGACCTAAGTTGGTTTTGTTGAGAATTTGTGAACATTCTCCCCTAAAAAGAGTACAGTATTGTAAAAATTGTCATTATATGTTCTATAGATTTCATGTGTCCATGCTTGACTCTCCAGGTTTATCTTTTAGATTTTATTTTTTTCTGTTCTCTTTTTCTTTCAAGTGTTGTTTCCATTTAGTATATTAGTAACAATAAAAAATGAAAATCTGAAACATTCAGAAAGAAATGTAGCTTGTTTAAAGAAAGATGAGCAAGGTTGAAAGAAAGTGTCTTTTTGTTTGTTTTTTTAACCAGAAAAAAAGAGGCTTTCAGTGGCACAAGCTGGACTTTGTTGCCACTTAAAGATGAATATTTTTAAATTAAAACGCATCGCTGTTTGTCAAGGGAATTGATTCACCTGTATGTAATAAAAATTAATTAATGGGTTAAAAATTGTTTCTCCTGCTGGGACTACATTTACATTTATGCATTTGGCAGATGCTTTTATCCAAAGCATCTTACATTGCATTATGCTATACATTGTTTCTGAGTATGTGAAATCCCCAGGATCAAACCCATGACCTTGGCATTGTTAACACCATGCTCGAACCACTGAGCTGACTAAACAAAGTATTTGTATTTTGCAGAGAATTCAGTAAAGTTACTGGCTTTCTTAGTTACACAGAAGTCCTGGTGTGATTTTCATTGTGTGAAAAGATATTATGTAGGTTACACTGAATTAGTCAGTATCTCTAAACCTTTGGCATTCCTGGATGACCTCTTTACCAGATATTTTCAACTCTGCAAAATGCATCCCAGGATTTTCCTAAGGACATGAGATTATAACCATCTTATAAGTCACTGCATGATATATTGTAATAACTAGTCTTTATACTAGTCTCATCAATTTTCTTTTTAATATTGAGGTTATCAATTGGATGTGGAATAAATACATTGACATTTGCTGCAACAACAAAAAAAACACATAAAATTCTGGTCAATTTCATAATGCTATATGTTACAACTTCCTATTTGGCTGTTGATGTTATTATGTTTAACGTCTAGGACTTAAGGAAGCCGACACAAAGAGAATTAATAAAGAAGAATGTGTGTAATGAAACAAAAAGAACATGTACATCAAAAGCAAACACTCATTTTTTGTATTTACAATGAGGATATTGACATCCACAGTTAGGACAAAAAATTATTTACAACAAAATATACGCAACCTCAAAAAGAGAGAAAGGAACTTAGTGTGAGACGTGAGCGGAGCCGAAAGCAAAGAAATTAATAAAACAAAACATACTAAGTTCAATCAACTCAACACTTATCCAAACAAAGAAGGAAACAAAATACAAATCTATCAAATACAGATATTAGCTCCAGCTTCTCTCCTAGTGTTTTTATACAAGCTATATTCTACATGTTGCTTTGTGTAGGTCACGTGACATTCTAACCTCGTCTCAACACTACGAGTCAAGAGATGAGTTAAATCAACAACCCTTGATAAGAGAGTGGAGATCAAATCACAGCACTATCAGGCGAGTAGTCTGGGTCAAAGCACAGATAAGCAAAAAGCAACATGAAAAGAAAAGGGGGCGATCTTAATAAACTCAGAATAAACCAACAAATCGTAACTATAACAAATTTCAAACAAAAGAAATGGACGACGTGACAAGCAGGCGTAAGCTATCAACAAAGGAAAATGCGCTCTCCCGTCTTGCGTAGTTTCCGAGTCCTAATTTGGTGTCGTTACGACGTCAGCAGAGAAGATCAATCGAGCTGACATCCAATCGAATGATCTAAAAATAATAAACAAGGCAAATAATAATAAAAAACATCTCCCACAATATTACGGGACGTAACACTATAATACTAATCTTATTAGTAGTAGTTGTCCATTCTCCTGAGTCCTGTGTGTCACAATGTTTGTATACCCTGGTGAAAAAAACAAAAGGTCGACACTTATGCTCTTGGCCACAAGATGTCACAATTTTTCAGATCACTCTGACGGCTTTTATGACGAGGGGTATTAGTTTTGTCTATATTTAATTGTATTCATCAACATTAACAGTCGAAGAAGACTGAACTGAACTACTAAACTAGTTGCTGCAAACAAGGGCGAAGCCAGGGGTGGCCACGGCCATTATCACTTGTAACTACATTTTTAAGACAAAGTATTTTCTGATTAATGGCTCTAGGAGGACTTAATTATAGCTTCTGCGAATCGCGACTTTCCTCGGTAATTTTTAGCTAGTTTGAGAAGGGAGGTTCACACTTCTCATAGGACCAGTCCCTTTCGCAAACAACGTGATTTAGGCTTGTGTGCTTTGTTGTCTGTAAAGGTCTTTGCTTTAAACCACAGCAATTACAGAATCAACTAATGTAGTTGCTTACGATAATATTGTCAAGGGTTTTGAAAACAGCTTTGTGAGTTTGCTAACAGTAAATTTTCTTTTTGCGCTTGAAATAAATTAAACTCGGTGCAGAATTGCTGTGTTTTTGTGGTCCGTTTAAAATAGTTTTACAGCTTTGAAAAAAAAACAAAAATTTACTTTGAAACCAGAATTCAAAAAAGAATTCAGTTCCAGATTTCCGAATTAACAAAGTTTTATTTCATTAAATAGTTTAGAACAACAGGAGGCTAAGAAATTATAACAATGATCTTTTCATTAAAGTGTCATGTAGTTATTATTTACTACAATTGTTTCTTAATAAAAAGATTTTAAGATTACATCAGTGCTTTGTTTGTATAATGTTTTCTGTGTCACCCAGGAGTAATTTGGCCCGTCTCGCAACCCCTACGAAAAATACCTGGCTCCGCCCCTGCCTGCAGATTGCATTTAACGTCATTCCTGTTGCACAAATCCTAATATAAATTTGTAGTTTTAAATAGGAAATATATTTTTATTATATATATTAGAGCTGACATTTATGTTTGTAATGAAATGAAAAAACCTTGTGACCAAGTGACTTTTTAATTCTAAATTAGAACTAGATATTAGAAGATATTCTCAACTTGTTCAAACCACAATACTTATAGTTATGGAATATTCCTGTACTCAGCATAGTGTCTCATAACATTTTCAGTTAACAAATAAGACGATTCCACATAGATTTTAATCACAGACTTTATACATCATCATATACCAACATATACCTAACAACTTATCTTAAATGATGTTAGGTATATGAAGAAACATTTTAATGTGGTATATGGGATGACCAATAAGCAACTTACAAAATAGACAGTTTAAAAATTTAATCAGTTTTAACAGGTTTACCATTACACGTTCCTAAATCACTGCATAGTAGTTAGTTCTCTGTTGAGTTACACATCCAAAATGTATTTTGGAGTATAAGAACACAACAAACGAAAGAAACAGAGATTTAATCAAACGCACTCTTTAAAAATTGACTTTGTAATAAAAAGTTTATTTTACGTTTATTAGTTTGACTGCTTGACCGTAAACAAAAATAGTGTTAAGCTTTTTATAAACCTTTTTATATAACGTTTATTGTGTGCTTTTCAGTCACAAAAAAGTATTGATGGTAAAAGTATTTTGACCATTGTGTTTCCTAACACACACTGTAAACCCGAACAGTACTACTAACTTATAAAAAATGAGAACACCATAATTAAAATCGGCTACATAGTTTATTGAACTTAAAACTATAGCATTTTTGAACAAATGACTTCATTTTAATTTTGCGTTGCTCATCATTTTTGAGTATACATTGCTACTGAAGTGATAATTTTAAGTATATGGAGAGACGTTCAATGACGCCATCTACGTCAGGACGTACGCCATCGTTCTGACTGACGCTACCTACTGAGTCTGGACGCACGTGGGGAGATTTGTAAGTAAATGTTTTTTAATCTGCTTTTTATTTTATCATAATAACTACAAGTATATCTTTTAAACATGTTTCATGTTTGGCTTTGCTGTCTTTTTTACCGGTAACACTAACGTAGAAAGCTCGACAAGCGTCTCTGCAGTGCTCTGCTTCGCGCGCATTTTTAAACCATTAACCCCATTGCCATATTTAATTTATATGTAACGTTAATATTGTAATCAGTTAGTCAGCGGGACCCCGTCAGCAACATAGTTTTGGCTCAGATCTGTGCCAACGCTGCTTGCTGTCTGGGAAGTCATATTTTTTAATTCTGTTTTTGTTAAGCGATCTGTTCTGGAAAATGCGAATTTATGCTTGCCTTCAGCTGTTAATGTACTTGCTAGCTAGCTGTAACTTTTATCCATTACGTTAAGGCTAATGACACAAAGTTAGCAATATATTGGGAAAATAGTAAATAATAAGAGTTGTGAAAACTAGGGATGGTAGAGACACCGGCAAGCTCGTATTAACATTTACATATTTTTTGCCTTGTAGGCTAAAGTGGATGCAGTCTGTGAACTTGGCAAGAATCCTTTTTTCGTTTACTTCAGATATTTTTAGCAGCTTTACATGTAAACCTGCATTGAATATTTATCTAATTTTGTACAGATCAAGTTAGCAACTGAGTGAAGTAGGATAACATGTGTTCAGAGTTTACAAAGCAATGTACAAATTGTACAAAACAATGACTAAAACGTGCATTGGCTTTGGCCTCATTGGTCGACTTTGTAGCATTTGCCAGATCTAATCTATTATAATCATGAAAACTAAAATGCTTTTTTGTTATTTTTTTTGTTTTCCTGTATAGATGTAGAGTCCCTGTTATTGTGAAGATCTGATTGCCATGCCTTAAAGAGTCTGGAAGTGAAAATGGATGGTATGGATGGAAGATAAGCCTTAAATTCAAAATGGGCAATTACTGTACCAAGCTAGCCAGATCTGGATGTCTGGAGGTGTCGGTCAACACAGGCCAAAGAAGTAAGAACAATCCTGACAAAGACCATCCCCACTCCAACATAAAAAGAGCAAGACGAGCAGAAGTGAACTTCCTTCCAAACTTTCCAATGGGACAAAACCAGGCCAGTTTGGAAGAAATGAGACTAGACATTCTTCATGAAGCTGAGAAGAGTGAGAAAAACCTGTTGTTGATAGATAATCTTATGCAGATGACATTTTCCCTTCGTCACCAGGAGATCGTACAGGAAAACCCATTGTTGAAGGACTTCCTGGTGAAATGGCCAGCACTTCAGATGAGTCGCAGGTAAAAAACAAACAAAAAACATCTACATTTCTCTTTTCTGCCTTATCTTTAAATTATTTGTCTGGCTCCAGCAAACACTAACAAACTAGTTTGTCAATGAGACTTTTGAACTATTGGGGTTTGTTGCTGTTTATTAACATTTGTTGAAATTTGTTGAATATGTGTGAATTGGCCACTACTTAATCTTTCAAAGATAGCAGAAACTTTTTTGTAGGATAATGCTTAACTTCTGTCGAGATGATTGCATTGTATGTTTCTATAAGGCTGTTTTGATGTCATTTATAAATTTTGTGTATTTATGATTTTGTAGGTTTGTGCAGAGTTTAATCGCATCACAAACACCAATCTTCGAAACCAGTTCTATGCTGAATTGGACAGGCATACACCACAACTATTTGCCTTGTACAGGCAAAAAGCATCACATACTGCCAAGGTCTCGGAGGTGCTGCGTGACATCCTAAGGATTAATGATTGTGAGGTGAGTTAAAGACAAAGACTGTACAACTCTAGTATCGAACCCAGAATAACTTTGCTTGCTTGTTCATTGTTATTTTTGCTTGTCTTTCAAGGATGTGCATGATATCAACATAAGGCGCACTGTAGCTCTTTGTGCCCTAGCAGTATACTTACGTGAAGATGACCCACAGTTTTTTAAAACTGGAATGTAAGTATTCAGTGCACTCACCAAACAGGATCAGTTTTTGTGCTTACCAGGGTTTTTTAGTCTTTGTTTCATTAACGAATTACCATAACAATATATATTCAACTTTATTTCACTCTACTTTTGCTAATTCTCTATGTATGTTCTTGTCTAGTCTTTAAATTTGGGCCAATTCAGTGTAAACTGAAAAGGCCTGCCTGGTTAAGTATGATACTATATTAAAGTGATAGTTAACCAAAAAATTCTGATGATATACCTGATGATGTAATTCAT
>JAZGTJ010013316.1:0-15095 GCA_036877575.1 Botia almorhae
CAGAGAGGTAAGAACTGAACCACCGAAGTGCTGTACCTGAAACGCCCAGTGATTCGAGCGTCGTCAGGAGGATCTGGTGGTTAACAGTATCAAAGGCGGCTGAAAAATCCAGCAGAATAAGAACAGATGATTTGGAGTCCGCTTTAGCCAGGTCTTCAACAACCGAGAGCAGTGCAGTCTTGGTCGAATGACCTTTCTTGAAGCCGGATTGGTTGATATCCAAGAGGTTGTTCTGGGAAAGGCAGAGAGTTGACTGAACACAACTTTTTCTAAAATTTTGGCCATGAATGGAAGCAGCGATACCGGTCTGTAGCTTTCAAGAAGTGTTGGGTCTAGGTTAGGTTTCTTTAGCAGTGGGGTTACCCTAGCCTGCTTAAATGAAGTGGGGAAGATGCCAGTGAGGAGAGATGTATTAATTATATGAGTAAGAGCTGGTGTGACTGCAGGGGAAATGGCTTGTAAAAGATGAGATGGAATAGGATCGAGTGGGCAGGTGGTAGGATGGCTGGATGACACAAGTTTGGAGAAAAAAGAAGTGAGTGTTAGTGGAGTTGCTGGTGTAATATTGATGTCAGTACGAGGTGTGGCAAATTGAGCACTGATTGTTGCAGTATCTGTTCATACCCCATATATGACTGTATAATCTGCATAATATATTACCTGGGTTTCTCCTCTCTTGTTTTCTCTGTGTCTGTCTGTGTGTGTGTACTGTGTACTCTGCTTAAAGACATCATTCATGTACAGCTGCTTTGAAACAATCACAATTTGTAAAAAGCGCTATATAAATAAAGTTGACTTGACTTGACACACGTCCCTCTGCCAGTTGCTGGTACTATGACTGTGACTCACAATAACCACATCTATGTCATCAGTCCCTAGGAACAAACATACAGTTTGAACAAAATCACTCAATGCACACAAAAGATATGACACTTCCTGTTTCCATTTTTGCCATAAATTTATTGCTTTGCAATGGCAACAAAATTTAAAATATCAGATATCCACACCCAATTTAGCATCTTCAATGTCTTGCATAACATTTGCCAAGTTTTGTGAAAATAAATCCTCCCAACATGGGTGTCAGTGCAAAGATTGCTCGGGTCGACAAGACCAACACACCTGCCAAGTTTCGTACATGTGTGCTATGACTGTGACTCACAATAGTCACATCTATGTCATCAGTCATCCTGTTGGGCCCCACCCATGTGTAAAACCTTTTCCTGCATTTTCACACTTTCAGTGCTTGGGCTCTGATAATAAATATAGCTGCAAGCAGTACCATTATTTATTATTAATATAGCATTAATATAGCACTACAGCACCCATGCAGCTTTAAAAACAATGCACAGTTGGCACTTGCATTTTAACTCCGTAAATAATAGTGAAATATTTAAAGTCTATTTTAAGTGGCACTTCCTGCTGCTAGTTGGCGGTGCTATGACTGTGACTTATGATAGCCACATCCATGTGATCAGCCCCCCTGACCAAACATACAGCTCAAGGTTAATGTAAATCACAGACACTTCCTGTTTCTCTTTTTGCCCTGAATTTATCGCCTTGCCAGGGCAACATCGTTTAGGTGATCAAAAATCCCCTCACAATTTTATCTTCAATGTCTTGGCATGATGTTCATCAAGTTTGGTGATCTCATGAAATCTAATGCTAAGGGTGTCAGTGCGCAAGTTGTTTGGGACAAGACCAATATAAGATCAATACACATACCAAGTTTCAGCCCAAGATCTCCCCAGTGCTTGTGCCCTAAAAACACCAGAAAAACAATAGAGCCCTGCACCTACAGTGAAGTCCACCAGCTTGTCACCTTGGGGCTCGGGCCCTAAATATAATCTATTATTTCAATTTATTTTTAAAACAAAACTTTATTTTATTTATAAGAGTACCTTTGGGGTTACTGACATTGTGTGAGCAGAACTTTTGTTAAATGTTGGACATACAGGGTTAGAACAACACAAGCTTGAGTAATTTTAGCCATTAAAAAAATAGAAATCTGCACTACTAATGTTTAATTTATTATAATAACTTTCTGGATAAATTTTGGCATGTTATGGACAAATAGATATAGACAAATTCGCTTATACCTACATCTGCTAAAGCCACTGTCTTGGCAGTAGCATTAAGCACTAGTAGCATTTAGCAGTACAGTCTGGAAGTAGTTTATGATCCAGCTTATGATGCATATTTTTTATAATTATATATAAAACATGCTGATAAACATAACATGCTGTCGTTTTGTACTGTAACTTAGTTTAAAATGCATATTGCAATTATATTCAAATGAGTACCCTAAGAATAGCAATTGCTGCAGACATTGGGCCTCATTTACGAACATATGACAGAAAACTAAGATGTTTCCACGCAAAACTTGACATTTATCAATTAGGTGGTGACTATGATCAAATCTCCTAAGCTTTGGAGTTTACATGGTCTGTGTTTTACCTGTTTGATACTTCAAATAAATAAAATATAAAGATTTTTATGTGGGTATTAATACTTTATTTAAACATACATTTTGGGAGGGGACGTATCCTTTAACAAGCATGCACCAGCAGGAATAGCAGCTCTTCACATTGGCGGACCTAACCGAACATCCCAGCACCCATTTACAAAATATTGAAGCATTTAGCACAATTTTTGCATTTTGCAATTCCTAAAACTGTGATGTTGTCTCCAAACATCAATAATAAAATGAAGCCAGACTAAATTTGATGACAGCTGTTTAATGTGCATTTGCTATGAGAGCTATATACAAAAAGGACAAACAAACCTCAATTCAATAAATTGCTCTGTTCTGTCTTAATTCTAGATTTAAATGTACCAAATGAATTTATCTTTCTCTGTCTCATCTGTGTGACAGACAGAAAAGTCAAAGATAACAAGAGAGCAAATAACTCCAACTGAGTGAGGGCTTGAATATAATGTGAAGATAGGATCTGGAAAGAATGCACAGCCGTGTGAGCTGACAGTCAAGGGAACATTAGAATCGAAGCCAATACATGGCACTTCTCATTCTGTTGTAGTCAGGAAGCTGCTCTATTGGGCCTGCATGAATAAAGATAGCAGGGTTACTCTTCTTGTTACACAATGCCTACAAAGTCAGACACATAAACAATAACACTTACAAGGACAGTTTATCCCAAAATAAAACATCTCAATATGTTAACTCATAAGACTTTCTTCTATGGAACACAAACCAATTTTATGCAGAATCTCCAAGTGGCTCTATTTTACATACAATGCTGTGGAAAGTGGTCACTGGTTGTTCAGCAGTAGCATTAATATTAGCACTTAGCATTAATATGCTACTGACCATGTTTTTATTCTTTCATATTTAATTGTAAGCACTTAAAAAGTTTGTTGGACAGCATACCATACAAAAAGAGTTTTCTGTACTATTATTTAGCAGCACGTCTTTTGAATCTACAGCGCAAAACACACAGAGTGACCACCGCCTGTTTCACTAGATGAATGACTCAAAACAAAGCTGTAGCAGTAACTGAATTATTCAAACTCTTTCAAAAGTGCAAGCCATTAAGACTTCAAATAACCAAGAATTAAGTGTTATATGTATCCAAGGCTTGTGAAAATTATGTTAATATAGCTGCTTATGCTTACTGGCTGTTCATGTGACAATGTGTTGTTAACTCCAGCAGCACAAAACTGAACTGGAAACAAGAGCTCAGTTTACTGTGTGAATGCAGTTTGAACATACTGCAAAATTTCCTTTGTGTGTTCCATTGAAGAAAGAAAATAATAGGGGTGCGTATAATTGTTGACAATTTTCAATTTAGGTTGTTTAATTAATTTGACAGCTGACAAAATGCTGTCTTATCAAGTAGACAGGATATGCAAAAATGTATTAATGATTTACTTTAACAAAAAGCAACACTTAAACCTTGAAAGGCTCTGACTTACCAACAGCAGACACAGCTGGGCATTTGTCATAAATGTATTTGGAGCAGACATCACGAACCATTTTGGGTGTCACAGCCTGGTAAAAGGTAAAAATTTTGTTAAATAATTTTAATAGTTTAATAATTGGACAGGTATGATGTAAAACATTCAAATTCATTACACGACAAATAATTATTTCTTAGATCTTCTGACATGAGTTTATTGTACAAACATACTGTTTCAGAACTCGTACTACAAAAAAAAATCATTTATTGAAACCAAGCTGCAAAAAGGTTTTCTGTCAACTGTCAGAAAGGTTATCTGAACTTCACCTTGAACTTACTTTAAAAACACCATACAGAAACGAAAGGACAGTAAGAACCAACAAATGTCCCTGTATACATTCATGCTCTATTAGTATTATTTTATTAGTATTATTTAGTTAACTACTAAATGAAGCTTATAATTTAGCTCAGTGAAAGGGTAACCAATAGTAATGCACTTCTAAATTACAAGTAAACAATTGTGAGTTTTCCTCAAATTAACAGCGAAGTGCAGTGCAGTGATTCCGTTTTTACGGGCCTCAGCTAACATACACAATTTACCTCAATTCTGGCATCCCACTCAGCCAATGGGATACGACGACCATAGTTGAGGATCTGCCTGCCAATGTCATCACAGACAGGAGTAGTTCCTGAGGACAAATAGAAAACAATGTCTTAACCTACTAATTGTTTTTGGTAAAATGCTGCCCTCCTCTGTCAGAGATCTGTTACAAAGATATGTGACAGCCTCAATGTCTAAAGGTGTGGTCACACAACACATTTCACTCCATTGACTTCCATTTATATGCATACAAATGATGCAGACTGTAAATAAAAGCTCATCCAAAAAAAATATTGCATTTCAAAGCATTCCACAGTTGAAGTTTGGTGAACTCTGACCTGCGAATTTGTATATCATGATGATGTGTGACCAGTACATGATCAATGTCATTCTATGACCTTTTCAGATAGATAATAGCAGCATTGCACAATCCCATTTTGTACAATACAGCTTTAAAAAAAAGCAACAATACATCAGAGTACATGATGTGTGAATAAAACCCAACGCTTTGGCACGTGATATCATCTGATTGCTGATCCCATTCTTCAGTGGTTATGTAAATGACGCTTTTACTGGTAATGATCTGAACAAAGCTAGTGAGATTCTACCTTGACAATAATGTAATATTCATTTAGCACCTCATCCAAATCTATATCCAAATTCATGTCATGGCCAGCTAAAGGAAACCAGATAACTGTCCTTTGAAATATTTTTGCATTTTCTTTCATTCTTGGGTTTTATGCACCCTAAAGCTCCTCCATTTAAAAAGTTGTCCTACTTCCTAAGTGGCACTTAGCAAGTATGTTTTTCTGAACAATTCATACAAGTGCTGTAACAAAACTATACGCTTAGGGACAGGGGCGCCGCTCGCAATTTTGGGCCCTATGACAAAATATGAGGTTGGGCCCCCCCTAGTAATGTTATTACTAATAAAGCAGATCTCTGGGGGCCCCTAAAGGGCGTGGGCCCTTAGAATTGTCCTAACTTTACCCCCCTTAGCGGCACCCCTGCTTAGGGATTAAATATGGCCTGCAACCCATTTCCCCTAAAACACATGCAGAATGTTTTTTCCAAATGATATTAATATTTCTATTCCTAACCATAGAGTAGATAATTATTTAAACTTTGGCAATCTCAAACACCTGTTACTAAAAAAAAAAAATATGTAAAAAAAGCAAAAAAATGTAATTCAAATAATAACAGTGTTGTGAATAACTAACTAGCTATGGATATTTGAGTACCTTTCCAGAGGTAAATGTAACACATGGTGTCAATTTGGCTTATATTACTAATATCTTTTCCTGGCTGAAAAAATTATTGGGCACTGACATGAAGTAAAAAATTTCAGCGAGCTGCACGATCAATCATCATACATGTTTATTTATGGCCCAGAGGAGGGTCAGGGGGAGACCACACTATGCTGTTTACATTGAACCGAGATGATCAGTTTCCAAAAAATAATTGTCTGCAGAAAACATGCTGTAGGTACACAGCCACTACATTCCATTGACTATGACTTTTCCTGAGGTTTTACTGCACTGTGCATGAGTGACAAGTGTGTTTTTTTTCACCATTTAGCTGTCCCACTAAGCTGGCCTTCAACGTATTCTTGGCTCGAGCCACATCACTCTCAGTCACTGTGGTGCACAAATTCATCCTGTGATACAGAAAAAACATCATAATACTTCAATACATATTCAAAGCCTCATACAAGATGACAAAAAGCATACGTTAGCAGATAGCCATCATTTGAAGCAATTCAATTTAAATTATATAGCACCTTTCACAATGTTGCATTGTTGCCAAGCAGCTGTACATACGAAAAATAAATTATAGCACTGAGAAAAGGCAATTATGACACATGGATTGTTTTCCCATAAGACATATACTAGTAATACCAATTAACAATACTAAGATGATAGTTTTAGGAATAACATCATTAAACATAATAAATGACATGAATAATATTAAACCAAACAAGTCTTTCCAGTTTGCATGCAGCAGACATAACTGAGCTGAAAACATGCCAGTGACTTACCAGGCATTTTGAGCCCAGTGCATCATGTCCTCTATTTTATGTTTGTCTGCAACAAAATAAATGCCCAGCAGCCCAGTGTCATTGTATGATGACAGGAAAGCCTGAAAACTGTGACATAGGTTCAACTCTGCAGCCAGGTGTGCCAGGCGACTGCTTAAGTGCTGCAAATAAACAATAGAATTATTTAATGCATCATATTATTATGATCATATTGTGAAAAACAAAAACATTTACTAATAAACTACATGATAAACTACAATCACTTTATGCACAGAAGTAATCTTAATACTAGGGTTCCTGGAAGAACACATCAGTAATTCAAGGTTGATCCACAAAATTTTACTATGACACTAAAAACTAGATAGTAAAGTTTAAGGACAAACATATGTTGGCTTGAAAAAACCCAGCCTAAAAAGTGTTTAATTGTTTGAAATACTTTAGTTCTGACATTCTTTAACACAATAGTGACTAGTTTCACATGTTTTAGTTTATTGTTAATGTAAACATAATCTAATATGATTTTAGCATGTTTTAACATCAGTGCTTAACATTTTAACATGATGCTGACACATTTTAGCATCAAATAGCATGATGTTAGCATGATAGATATACTAAAATATGGTTTATTCATGGTGTTAGTAGGTTGCTAGGGTGTGGTCAGGAAGTTGCCAGTGCAATATCTAAAGTCCACTGACAGCCGAGTCAAATAAGACCACCCACGTCTCTACACTGTTTCAATGCTCAGATATGGCTTATTCATTTTATTATATGGTTGCTAGGATGTAGCTAGACAGTTAACAGGGTAAAACCACTAGATGGATGTGTGTGTGAATTAAGAGCTTCTATGTCATGTGAACTCCCATGTCTCTATGATGTTCTGGTGCTGAGATATAGCTAATTCATGTTGGTTGCTAGGCTGCTCCAAATGGTTGCTAGGACATGGCTGGACAGTTTCCATGGTAATAATTAAAGACCACTTGCCAGTCAAGAGGCCACCTACTTGTCTCCACAATGTTCTGATGCCTCTTACCTTTTTCAGTGGAAGTGAATGGGGTGGTTGCTAGGGCATGGCTATGAAGTTAAAATGTTACCATTTATTGCTGCTTAGTAAGCGGAGTGATATGAGCCCACCCCCAAGTCTCTACGACATTCTGATGCAGAGCTATAACGTCACAATGATCTGCCCAATGTTAAGTCTTTGGAATTATTTTTAATGGAAGTCAATGGGGTGGTTGCTAGGGTACTGTAACTGGTTGCTAGGGCATGGCTATGAAGTTAAAATGTTACCATTTATTGCTGCTTAGTAAGCCGAGTGATATGAGCCCACCCCCAAGTCTCTACGACATTCTGATGCAGAGCTATAACGTCACAACGATCTGCCCAATGTTAAGTCTTTGGAATTATTTTTAATGGAAGTCAATGGGGTGGTTGCTAGGGTACTGTAACTGGTTGCTAGGGCATGGCTATGAAGTTAAAATGTTACCATTTATTGCTGCTGAGCCCACCCCCCAAGTCTCTACGACATTCTGATACGTGGCTATAACGTCACAAAATTCAGCCCAATGTTAAAACTACGGAATTTTTTTGCCCACTTTTTTTGTACGCCCCAAAAAGATCGTACACCCGATCGCTTATAAAAGTCATAGCACACCCCCCACAATAAGCCGGTCAATTTGACACCTCATTCATGGGTCTACGACAAACTGTGCAGGACAAGTAGCATGCAGAAATTTTGTCCAGAAAAAGAAGTCTGATAATAATATTGATGCTTTGCTTCACAAGCACCACTAATAACCTTTAATAGAATAACAGTATGTTGGCTTTTTCAATCCAACATAAAAAATGGTTAATTGTTTGTTTAAATCCATTTCAACCATAAGGTACCTAAAGATTCCCATGTCTACCTTATACAATGTTCAGGATTCACCAAAATTTTAAGCTAACCTTGCCACCTCCGAATGTGACATCATAGCTACCGATGATAGAATTAGCAACCATGAGTGGCACAATATCAGGACTTGTAACTCCAGCTCCCTCTACAGCAATGGCAACATGAGCAAGAGGCATTGCATCATCACGCATACGAATCTGAAAGCAAGACAGGTCCAGACAAACACCAGGTTAATCAATCAGCATACGAGAAAAATACCCACATACACAGAAACAACTCAGACCTCACTCCCAGTGAAACGGCATGGCGACAGAACAGGCACAGCATCGCCCTCATAGTCAAAAGAAACGTCACTGAAATGCTGCTTGGCAAGACCTACAAGTTCGTCATGATTGACTCCTACAGCACAAAAACAGTAGTTAAGCATTCAGTGATTCTTTGTGTGGCTCACCTATTAAAATCAGAAATCAACCGATACTGGATTTTGCCAAAACCATTAACAATCACTAAGATTGGGGAAACCAGCTTGCAGGTTCCTGAACCCTGTGACCTTGATTCACAGCAATTAACACTTGATGTTCTTGATCTAATCAAAATAAAATGTTTTGAAGAAAGAAAAATTGTTTACATTCACATCATTTACTTGTTTCTGTATAACAATCGTCAGGGAACCCATAGAGTTCAACAAAAAGTGTTATGCGGTGAGTAATTGTCAAAATAGGAAACTGGTTGCCCTCCAAAACACATCTGCATACAAGTGTGATTGTCATGCTATATTTGTTACCATTTCATTGTTCAAATATAAGTGATGTACCTCCAGCAGCAGCCAACACCATTTGGGGGGCTTTATAATGACTGTTGATGAATTCCACCAAATCCTGACGAGTCAGAGTTCTTCAGATTGCAGACGGCAAAAAAACAGACAAGAAAAATCAGTAACTGTCTTTAGTAGCAGGCTTTGTTGCATTACGTAACACGATATGTTGGATGTATGCCTCGATCAAAGCAAAAATAATGATTTTATTTTGTTATAAAAGTAAAAAAGGGGGAGGGGCCTTCGAAAATTGTAGTCCTGCTGTTTTTAGTTTTAGACCCAAAGAGAAAATCCAACACAAACAGAAAACACTATTTGAACAAAGCAGTAGATTTAACAAAAAATAAGGTTGACATGAAATTATCAAAGTTTAATTATATCTTATGTAGGGCTGGGCGATAAATCGATTTTATCGATTAACTCGAATGTGTAGTTTACATCGATTTGCTTGAATGAAAATCTTCATTCAAAGTTTTATCTTTAACGTAATGCAAAGTGTGTTTGAAGTCTATTGCTAGCAAAGGTAGCAGTACGACCAATTTACCGCAGCACCTCAAACAGAAACATGCTGCCGAGTGGGAGAAATGTTGCGCCCTACGACATGAAAAAGAACGCGGCAGCACAAGCACACCCGCCAAAAAACAACCTACAGTTGTAGAAACATTCACAAACTGCATCCGCTATGATAAAAGCGGGGCCCGGTGGAAAGCGATCACGGATGCTGTCGCAATGTGTATCGCAAAGGATATGGTGCCCATATATACTGTGGAGAAGCCGGGTTCAAAACAAAATAAAGTTAAAACTTGTTTTAAACAATTTCTTTGTCATCTGCAGATTGGTTTTAAGTAAGGGGGAAAAAAAATCGATTTAAATCGTAAATCGGATTTTTGGTAAAAAAATCGGGGATTTTATTTTTAGGCCATATCGCCCAGCCCTAATCTCATGTAATCAAAGTTTACTACTGCTGATGAGATCTTGCTTTTAAAGAGCTTGAATGTCACATACAGAAGAACTGAAGGAAGAGTATGCACTAAAACCTAAAATTCACCAGAACAATGGCTAATGAATGTTGCAGTATTTCTTAAATACAGGCAAGTAGTCATTTAGAAAGACAACTGGTTTCAGATGCTTCTACCCTATTTGAGATAAAACACTGAAATTAATAAAATGTTGACAAATCAATATTATTTAGCACCAAGTCTCACAGGATATGTACTTACCTGGCATTGACAGAGGGACCAAGAATACTATGGCTGAGGGGAGTACCCTGAAATGCTGTAGCATGGAGCAGATCCAGGCAAACATCCTGCAAGTTACTTTCCACCTCCTCCAGCTCTCTAAGCACCACACCCCTCTGAGGCTCCATTTCAGCCTCACTCAAAGATGAACTCTGCACTACCTCTGACAACAGCTCCACCGCTATAGGAAATACAAACATAATCCTAGTTAGAATGCAAGTGTTACACTCTAACACTTAAAGAGACTGAAGTAACTTAAAATAGTTTACACTCATGAAACAAAAAAACTTTTGTTCCTCCTTCACATTGTAACTATCGTCTCTTTACTCAGCTTCACATCACTCAGAATGCATGTGTTGGAAATCACCTAAAGTGTTCACCTAAAATGTGAACAAATGTGTAAAATGATCCCACAGCAGTTTATAAAGCTTTGAGAGTTGAGATATTCTGTCTACTGTTGAGTGAGTCAGTTTTGCTAGCCATTAACCTCTGATTAAATAGAAGAACATTAAATTTTAAAATTAACTACGGATATTAAAACACTATGCAACGCTGAATATGACGATTCTAGTAAGAGAAGTCTCCACCTTACAGAAAAAAGAACCAATCGACAAACATTAAAGAGTATTTCTAGGAGTTAAGTATAGCTGAACATTTAAAAAAGGTTTTTACGCAATTTGACTTCAAGAAACTGTTTATGGTAAAGTTAATGTCAGGTTTAAATGATGGTCGGACACGTTTTATTGTGACCTTAGCAAGCAGTTTTAGAGAATACAAGATCTTCCTTAACGGTCAGCTCAAGACGAAGCATCACAGAATTCTAATAAACAAGTATAATAAATACTAAAAAAGTTCAAGTAACCAAATTACAATTACAAATAATCAACTGACCTATCATCTTAAAATTAACATTTTAAATTGTAAACAAAGTAATTAAACCAAATTCCAAGCATCTTACATTATTCAAGAATAAACCCGCAGAACACAAAGAAATCTTCACCATTGGATTTCAGTGTTGGGCTCATAAAGTGACCCTTACAAGTATGGCTGTGTGCGCCATTGACAAAACAGCAGTGGTGGGAAAGCAACCACAGAAACTGTGAGAACTGCAGTATAGGTCTTCCCCCATCAATCGACTAAATGTTAGAATTGCTTCGACTAAATGTCGAAGAAAAGGCTTAGTCTAACAATTTTAATTAGTCTATTAGTCTCATAAAAAAGTGAAAGACTGCAAAGTCACGTGGTCTGTGATGGACAGATTTTTGTGCAGGCTAATTATAGCAGGCAGGAAATTAAATCAATCATCATTTCAAGAAGGTAACAGGTGACCTGAAGCTTGTCAGATCTGCTAAGCACCTGGAATCCATTGCTTCCACGGCATTAGCACGCATCTTCTCAAAAAATTAAAGTATACCATGCCATAAGCCACCCATAATTACCACAGGGGAAATGTCTTTACCCCAACAGCCCTACTTACAAGAGTTTGTTGGAAAAAAAGACATTTTAATTTAGCTTTTTGATCTCTAACCTTTGGGCAAGTCCTTGGCAAGGGTCTTCATGTAGTAAGCAGTATGCTCACGGGAGGTGTACGCACTCAAGTGAGCTCCCATTGACTCCACTGCCTGTTCAAGAGCAGACTGTGGGTGCTTCTTTGTACCCTAGATGTGAAACATTTTGAACAGGTGGGAAAAAGTACTTTCTAAAACACCCCCCCACCAAACATTACATTTTTACATTTTGCATTAATTTTTTACACAATTACATTTTTCTTTTTACTTGAACAACTGGAAAATTTGTTAATGAACTTTTAGCAAGAATAAAAAAATTGTAGCATTTTATATGATGTGGTCATGAACAAAGGCCAAGTATACTGTATACCTTAAAAGCCATATGTTCCAAGAAAAATCCAGCACCATTATTCTTCTCAGTCTCACAACGACTCCCACAGTTTATCCAAAGGCCAACCTGCAAAATGCAGAAAAATGGGAAGCAAAAAAGTGTTTCTGTGAGTAAATAAACAGTTATTTGCAAATATACAAATTATTATGCAATATTGGTGTAATAATCATTTCAATTTCCATGTAATGCAGACCTAAAATCGCAAAATTTGCAAAATTGCAAAATTTAAAACCACATATTTGAAAACATTCTGCATCCATAAAATTAAAAAAATATAGTCAATAAACAGATATTCACAGTGCATGTGGCCTGGTTGGTCTCCTCAGAGGCAATCCTTAAACCATTGCCTAAGGTGGTTAGCCGAGTTTCTGGAGCTCCCAGCAGGCTCTGAGCATAAGTCACAGAGGCATGCCCTCGTCTCAAAGACAGAAGAAAAGGCTAAAATGAAGAAAGCAGACATAAATATGCTGGTAATTTCTATGTATCAATGAATTTAGGAAAGCAAGCCAAAAATCACAGGTTACTGCAATTAAGTCACATTCACATACACTTGTGATATTAGATTTTGCAGTTGGCGATCATGGAGTGTGTTTTAAGCACTTTTTTGTGTGCTATTATCAATGTTGTGTGATTGTTAATCATGTGGTTCTACACTGTAACTGAAAGCAGAGTGGTCTGGTGAATTCTGCTGGACGCTTACGAGACAGCAACATTAAATCAACCCTTGTTTTCTGAGGTGATGTTCCAGAAAATTAAAACCATTTAAAAACCATTTGTAGCTAATGCGCGTGTAAGATAATGCGCTACAAGAAAGACAAGAGAAAACCACTTTTCATGCATAACACGAAATCTCTACCTAACATTACAGTAAAAAAATTTGTTTTAATTATTTTTTAAAGTATATTTCACTGCAGACAATCTTTGAATTACAATGGGTGATAATACATATCAGCTTTATATCAGCCATTCTGCACTAATATTTTAGTCAACCACTAGAAAATATAGGGTCAGTGTATTTTCAATTAACTATTTTTTTCTGGGTAATATCAGTGGACATGTTCAACAGCAATTTTGTAGCCAAGACTCTAAGGTCTTAAATACAACTTTCTAATTGTTAATTTCTTAATTGCATTAATTCTTGCATATATTAAACAAAAGATGTTTAATTTTACAAAAAAAGTTATTGCGGCGTTTAAAAAAAAAAATTGACTTCCAACATCGAGCAGCTGAGCACAAAGTCTTGGGGTGTTTTCACACCTGAGCGTTTGTTTCAGAACCTGGTGCGTTTTCCCCCTTGGTTTTAGTTCATTTAGGCATATGTGAACATGGCAATCGCTCTCCGCACCAAACAAATTGCAAACGAACTCTGGAGCGGTTCGCAATAAGTGTGAAAGCAATCCGACACAACAGACCAACGGACCATATTTCTTTATATAATAGCAGCATTTTCCACAATGATACCTATAAAAATATTTTTTCATGACCATAAAATGGTTTACTTAAATGAAAAATTGTTTACTTAACACATTTAAATAATCGACACGCTGCAATTTAGGAAAGCAAATACTACACTGTGTGCACAATTATTAGGCAAGTTGTATTTTTGAGGATAAATTTTGTTATTGTACAACTACAGTGCTCTTGGTCAATCCAAAATGTTAACAAACCTTCAAACCTGAACATTTAAGTAGTAAAAGTGAAGTTTTGGCTTTCCTAAGAGAATATCTACATGTACACCAGTATTAGGCATCTATTAGTGTGCAGAATTATTATGCAACTAAATGACAAACAAAGATTTTCCCATCTCACTTGTTTATTTTCACCTGTTAAATTGAGAATAATAAACAAACTCAATTTACAAATAAACATTTCTGAAATTTCAAAAAGAAAACCTCAGTGACCAATATAACCACTCTTCTTTTCGATAACAGTCACAAGCCTTCCATTCACAGAGTCAGTCAGTTTCTTGATCTGCTCAGAATCAACTTTTTGTTGATTGTTGTACCACAGCCTCCCAGACACTGTTCAGAGAAGGTGTACTGTTTACCTTCACTGTAAATTTCCCCAGAAGGGCCCAAAAGTTCTCAATAGGGTTTAAGTCAGGAGGGGGCCATGTCAATAGTTTTTCAACTTTAAGGCCTTTACTGGCCAGCCACGCAGTGGAGTACTTTGATGCATGTGATGGAGCGTTGTCTTGCATAAAAATCAAAATCTTTTGAAAGATGCAGACTTCTTCCTGTACTACTGCTTGAAGAAAGTGTTTTCTAAAAATTGGCAGTAGGTCTGAGAGTTGATTTTGAGTCCATTTTCAACCCAAAAAGGTCCAACTAGCTCATCTTTAATAATACCTGCCCATACCAGTACCCCACCTCCACCTTGCTGACGTCTAAGGCGAAGCGGAGCTCTGTGTCCGTTACTGATCCAACCACGGGCCTATCCATCTGGTCCGTCAAGAGTCACTCATCTCATCAGTCCACAAAACCTTTGAAAAATCTGTCTTCAGATATTTCATAGCCCATTCTTGACGTTTGTTCAGAGGTGGTCGGGTTTCAGCCTTTCTTACCTTGGCCATGTCTCTGAGAACTGAACACCTCGTGTTCTTGACACTCCAGGTAGGTTGCAGTTGTGGAATATGGCAGCACTGGAGGATAATGGGTTCCTGGTAGCTTCATGTTTGATTCTTCTCAAATCTTTGGCGGT
>JAZGTJ010013317.1:0-15095 GCA_036877575.1 Botia almorhae
CACATTACATCAGTGACACGTGGGAACTGAAGTCTTTTGCGCTGACTATATTAAAAACTGAGGAGCGTCATTTTGCGGAGGCTTGTAAAGAACAGTTCCTGTCTGTTGCACGTAAGTGGGACATCGAGGGCAAAACAACAACCATTGGGACTGACAGTGCACGCAACATGGTTGCCGCAATTCCACTTACACGCTATGAACACGAACTGTGTCGCTCACATGGTGCAGAGAAGTGTCACCGTGAGTCTTGCTGACAGCGGCTTTGTGAATGCTTTGGTCAAGGCTCGCAAAGTTGTCGGTCATTTTAAGCACAGCCCAGCAAATGCTGCGGAGCTTCAAGCACAACAAGTCAGCCTGGGAAAGAAGCAAGAGCCATTGTGTGTGTGTGTGTGTGTGTGTGTGTGTGTGTAGGTATGTAACTGAGCTCCTGGGTGGGGAGGCCTATGTCTCCTGTGCTGTGGTACTACCTTCTCTCTGCCACTTGCGTCTCAAGATGGAAGCCTGTGATGAGGACCCTGCATATGTGGTGAGATTCAAGACCAAGTTCAAGGAGGACCTAGCATCCCATCAAGAACAGCTCTACAATGCATGGCTCCAGATTGCTACAGTATTGGATCCTCGTTTCAAAGACTTGAAATGCCTGCCCAAGACAGACAGGGAAGAGGTGTGGACCACACTTGAAGGGATGCTGCAACAAGAATCACCCAAAAGGTCTTCACAGACACATGATAATGGGCCACCCAGGAAGAAAATCAGCCTTCTGCAAATGGGCTCAGATTCAGAATCAGAAGATAAAGAGGTCAAACCTGCCATACACAGGTACAGAGCAGGGCCCACCATTATATTGGAGGACTGCCCCTTGAGGTGGTGGGCATCTCATTCAGGAGCTCATGAGAAGCTGGCCTTACTAGCTCACAAATATCTAGCCACTCCTGCAACCACTGTTCCCTGTGAACGACTTTTCTCAGTTGCAGGTCACATTGTGAACAAGAAAAGGTCAGCTTTACTTTCGGAAAATGTGAACAAGTTAGTTTGCCTCAGCAACTGGCTGAAAGATGATAAAGCTCAGTAGATTTGAAAGGTGACGTGCAAACAAAAAGACCAGTTTCAATGCAACATGTTATAGTAGTTAGGCTAAAAGATAAGATAAGGTAAAAGATTGTTCTTTTGGTTTGATTTAAAAGTTTTATTGAAAATATTTTTTCCACACAAAAACGCAACAGATGACTCAAATTGTGCATGATAAAAATGTGGTAGGCCACTGTTATGATTTGACTACATTTATTGCTTTCTGTTCAATTGAATACTGTAAATTGTACATCCTGGTTAAGAGGAATGCCAAAGAGGAAGCGGTGGGACATTGCAAAGACAAATATTATGGTGTGTAGTATGTTTCAGCTTGATTTAAACCACCATTATTTGGCTGTGTTAATAAACAGACATAATATGAAAATTATGTATCTGTGTCCTGTTATTTATCTTTTGGTATGCATTTCAGAAAAAAATGGTTAGGATTCAGGTGTAGTTGCAAATAGTGATTAATCCTGATTAATCCACTAAAAATTCTAATTAATCTGAATAAAAATTTGAATCATTTGACAGCCCTAATATAAACAAATAAGCTGTAAATGTCACAGAGAAGTGAGCCATTGACAGACATATACGCACGTCTTTTCTTATCCTTTATTATCAGCTGGTAATTGCTCATTGGTAATAACTGCACTCGCAAGTAAATCTCAAGTTATTTTGCGTTAAAAATATTCTAAATGAGCTACAAACAATATTCTTTTGTCCTTACATTCTTCCTTCATTTTTTCCTCAGTTCCCTCTCAGTCACACACCTGACTGAAAATCTCATTATGCAGCTCATTATGCGGGTCTTTGTCTTTTCAGGTGTGAATCACAGCATTATTCATGATCATTCACAACTCCTTGCATACGGCCGTTCTAAACAAAAAGTGTCTTCGGAATTTAAAATCAATATACTGTTTTGTGTGAACGAGTGAACTAGATGAGCAAACACTCTAGGCCACAAGATCAAGTTCTCAAAAGTCCTGTGAACAAATGTTCTGTATGTGTTTTATGGCCTTATTTCAGTGACTTCAAAATTTTAGTTTTTCACTATCCACACATAAACGTTACTTTCTCAAAAACACAATCATGTACATACATGCAGCTCAAATATTATTGTAGTCCAGTTTGTGCTGAATACAATGTTATCAGACTTTAGCTGTTTATATGTTTATAAGCACCTGAAAAAAGCACAAATGTCAGAGCATGTCAAAAATTTTCCAGGGCTCCAAAACACCCTCGGACCCCAGAGGGTTAATGAAGCTTTAAAATCTTGGGCATCATTCACTTCCATTTCAAAGCTGGGAAGGGCCAGGATATTATTTAATACAACTCTGATTATGTTCGGCTAAAAAAAGAAAGTCATATATACCTAGGATACCTTGAGGGTGAGTAATTAATGGGCTAATTTCCATTAGTATAGTATGCTCTTGTGTTATAGAATAGATGTTTTAGTAAATTAAAGAGCTGTGCCCAGTTGCATGAAAACCCTTAAGTTAAGAAAACCTTTAATTATAAAGTTAAGGGGTATCCTTAGCTAAACATGGGTTGCAAGAAGAAAACCTAGTGATACACTTAAGGTTGTCAAATACACAAGAGGATGGAAATTAAGTATTCCCTTTCAGTTAGTCATGTTCGACGTTACGTCAACCAACTTAACAAACGTAACATCTCTGTTCCCTCCTTCAGGGAATGAGGGTTACATGCATAACCAAGACGTTTTGCTTATATTACATATACAAGTTTTGAATCTCTTGCTTGTTTATCATTTTTTATGTGTTTATCTTTTTGATTTTTATTGATTGTATTTTAATTACTTCATTATTTACTTAGAACTTCAGTGTTGTGTGCTAAGGCAAGCACAAGTTTCATTATGGTTCAAACTAAGGTTTGGTTAGGGTTACAACTACATTGTAACCTGCTAATAAAATGTACATCTTAGTTACCTTATCACCTTAACGCAGTGGAAACTTCCCACAATAATTTGTGTGCATCGGTTGCACTGCTCATGTTTTCTATTGATATGTAAAACTAATAGTGTTATTGTTGTTTATCATACTGGCAGGTTAAAATTAGAGTGTATAGTCAGGCCTACGTAAAGATGAAAAACACACTTGCATATCCTACATAACCACAGGCCTATATCATTTCATTACAGTAATGCAAAGATTTTTTTCATTGGCATTTCATCCGAGTTGCCTCATATATTCTCACAGGAAAGAGGGAGATGAAATGACAGTAATGAAGTAATGAAGTTTGACATTTAATCTGTCCTGTCTCGGACAGACAGCGATTTAACTTCCTGCTCACTCTTTCATCAACACTTCTTATAGATTACGATATACAGTACGGCTGATCACCCCTTTAGAATTTTAGTTGAGGAGATAATGTGAAACATTGTACTGAAGTCTGTCAGGCGATTGTGGGTTTAATTATGTTAGTTTTGAAAAGGCCAACAAGCTGTTATTGTATTTAAGCTGCTTCTTCTTCTGTTATTATTATTATTGTACTTCTTATGCTAGAATCATGCTAATTTATGCCAAAACATGCTAGCATCATGCTTAATCATGCCGAAACATGCTAGCATCATGTTAATCGATACTAAAACATGCTAGCATCATGCTAAAACATGCTAACATGTTAATTAATGTTTAAACATGCAAACATTACGCTAATTAATGTTAAATCATGCTAGCATCATTCTAATGGATGCTAAAAACATGATAGCGTTATGCTAATTAATGCAAAAAAACATGTTAGCATCATGCTAAAACATGTTTTCTGGTCTAATCTAACATGTTAGATTATGTTAAAACGTGTTATGTTAAAACATTAACAATATAGTAAAATATGTTAAACTAGGTCAGACATTCTCTATCACAATGGTGACCAAAGTTTTTCATACCAATATACACTTTTTAGGCCAGGCTTTTTTAAGCCAACATAAAGTTTGTCCTCAAATTTTACTATCTAGTTAATCCATGTCATCTGCTTCTTTGGTGTTGGATACTGATGGCAGGGGCTGTTTTAGGAATAGGAGAGAAGTCCAATGTAAATAAGCAGTTTTTCCAAACATTGGACAAGAATTGAGGCCTGTAATTTTACAGTTAATCAGAATGAAAAGCAAAGTGCTTTAGATATAGTGTGATAAACATTTAACTTTATGTTGATACATTGCAGCCAATGTACCTACCACCCATAAGAACCCCTTAACAAAATAACATGGCATGAGTAATTTTATGCCATAATCACAATTTTTTTTATTTTTGCTGGGAATTCAACATAGAAATGTGTTACATGTGTGTTACATGTTTATGTTACATAACCATGTGGTAATGCCTTTATTTGGGTAATCAAATAAATTGAATTCTTTTCATTGTGCCTCTACTTGTTGACACATTTTCATTCTTGCATGGTATACGCTACAGCCTTAGTTGTCTTTAATGAAAGCTAGCACATTTCATTTTGATGTCACAATGTCATTTTTTGCTAATCAACTTGCTTTGGAACTCTCACAGTAGCGACTGTCTCAGGCGAAGTGACGTCGACAGTGCTGTCCAGAAAAACTCCTGTCATGACCACCACAACGGTTGCCGCCCATAGACTCCCAGTGAACATCACTACAACTCCCAACCCTGAGCCCATGGAGCCCACCGCCACAAGCCCCCCTCCCTCCAGCAAGCGCTTCTGCAATAGCACAGAGAGGCGAGGAATATCCTGGCCACAAACGCACCACGGGGTGATGGTGGAGCATCCCTGTCCTAAAGGAACTCGAGGTATGTCTGCTGCTGAAACTGGTATGTAAGTCATGTTTGTAATCGGTGGCAAGCATTTCTTTATTAGTGAACGAGGAGAAATATTTTGCAATGGCTTGTTTGTGTTAATATCAAGCATGTGGCATTTCTTAATTAAAAGGTATTCATATGAAAATTGTCGTAATTATGGACATAATCAGTTTTGGTTTTAGTGGATGAAAGTCATTTATCTGATTTTAATTTATTTGCTCACATCAGTTGATTTGGTCTTTGTATAAACAATGTGTTATATAGAAATTGTTTTATAGCCTGGTTATTTTATTTATTACAAATGCCATCAGATGTAGTCCCAATTCATATAGAAAAGTAAAATAAATTTTTTTGATGTTTTAGTTATGAAGATAAAGGACCACCACAGTTGCTCTGACCTAAAATTATTCTGCACAAACTCCTTTGTGTCATTCACCAGGAATCGCTTCATTTCTATGCCAGGCTATTGATGGGATTTGGAATCCCAAGGGTCCCGATCTCAGTAATTGTACATCCCATTGGGTAACACTAGTGGCGCAGAAGGTGAGTAGTACACTGCTGAGACAGGTTTCTCTTTCACCTCTAAAGACAGGCTTTGAAGATGACAAGAAGAATTGTGCACTTTTTTCCCAAACCTCCTTTCTCTCAAGATTCGGAGCGGAGAAAACGCAGCAAATCTGGCCAATGAGTTGGCGCGTCACACTCAGGGTCCTGTGTATGCAGGAGATGTAAGCTCGTCCGTTCGGCTGATGGAACAGCTTGTGGATATACTGGATGCACAACTTCAGGAGCTAAAACCTAGTGAGAAAGATTCGACTGGACGCAGCTTTAACAAGGTACAGCACAGAACCATCTCCATGTTAACTCTAACCAAGTTGATAAGCAGTGGAATGCCATGCCACATTGTTAGTTGAAATTACTTCTATTCTCACAAGCCCTTGTGGAATTATTGGGTCTTATATGTTGCAGATTGTATGTAATTTCCGAATTTAATTGCCCTGCTAATTCCTAAAGCTAATCTGTCACTGCAGAAATTACCAAAACTATGGAAATTACCAAAACTACCAAAACTATGGTAAACTAATTTTGACTCTAATTATGGCATTTTTGTTTAAAATCATTGTTTGTAAGGCTAATGGGAATTCTTCCCTCTCTACCACAGCATATGGCATTGTGTCCATACTGCAGGAAACTTATTATAAGTTCCAGATCACCTCTCTGGTAATTACAGGGTTGGTGTGGCTAAATTCACCATGTTCCACATATGTAAAAACCCACATTAATGGCTGGAAATCAGTAAAGAATCCAGTCATTTTTGCAATGCAGAATCCCACCTTACGTCATATAAATAGTGACAATGAGACTGCATTTTAATTCAGCATAATTCAAAAAACAAAACACAGACCAAAAACACCTAAAACTAATGATGAGAAAATGGTGTGGATTTGCAAAAAACAGTAGAAAAATCAATATGCAGGTCAAGTGGTTTGGAGAGAAAAAAATACTTTGTTTTGATGGTAGTTTAAAACAATCATGTCACCAGCAGTATAATTATAAGCATTAAATACAAGTGACCCCTTTTTGGCAGCTGGTGTTGAGTTTAATAGATTCTGTGGCTTTATTTAAATGATAAGTCCATCTCCATTTTTCTCCTTTTAGCAAATCTCTAATGTAAGATATATGCACATTTAGAAAGATTTTTCTAATTGAAACAGCTGTTGTTGACAGGCTACTAATGATATGTGACAATATCATGTCCATCTATATGATGGTTAATGTAAGCATATTTTCAAAGGGTCTTGTTTGTTCTCTCTTTCTTTCTGTGTATGTGTGTATATGTGTATGTTGTTGTTATTAATCTTCCATCTTTGTGTTTTAAATTAAAACAAAGCGTCAAAAAAAAGAGAGGACTTGCAGGGCCTATATGAAGGTATACATGGACACAATCCTAGAATTCCCTTCACCTGCTTTACTGCATGCAGTTCGTCTGGCTGAAAGTCCATCTGTCTGTCTTCTGGCATCAGTCTTTGTCATGTTTTAGGGGTCCAAGCATAACATTGTCAACCACTATAATAAACAATGAAATAGGAGTTATATGAATTTGCCTATTGGTGGTGCTAGACAGAAAAGTTTAATTTATGGTCTTTTAATATTAGATTTAATATAGTTTATAAACGATATGTTATAGAAACATGTAGATAAGCTGTGTAGATACTTTGACTCACGCTGGACAAATTCCACATATTTACAGATTCTTCACCTGGGAAGTTTTTCCACCATTTAGTAACATCTGCTTCTGTCGCTTCTGTCAGTGCCTGACATGTCAAAAAATCAGACCTGAGAGACTTTAAATCAATTTAAAATTATAAGTCAGTGAATTATTATCAGCTCTTCGTTTTAACCGAAAACGTTTCGAATTGCAGCTTTAATGTGCCTCAGAGAACTGGCCCTCCTGGTTAAGCCTGGTTTCTTTCAAGGTTCTCCATCTGTACACCATTGGGGTTTTGGCTTCTTGCCACTGTCGCCCTTTTGGCTACTGGGAGACTGCTGACATTTAGCTTGGTTTAGGGTTTTGTAGATTGTTAATATTTCTTTTAGTATAATGATCTAACTAGAGTCCCAAAGACTCTACTATTTTATGATTTCTTTTTTCCCTTTCTCTTTTATTGTATAATGTTCAAATATTTTATGATATTATTGAAAAACCTCTATACTCTTATCCCATAAAATAATCTTCTTTCTATGCACCATCTTCATGTAAGCTGGAACAACATATCTTGCTTAATATGATACCTGTCATCCATCATGTTAATTGACTAAATGTCACACAGTCTCAGAAGTACATACTGTTTTAGTAGGCAGTTTAAATACATTTCCCTCTCACAGACCACTGAGAGAGGTACAAGCCTTCACACATAATGACAGATATTTCTAATGCATGTTCATTTATTCGAATGATCCAAATGTGTGGTAGTTTTTATCAGTTCAATCAACTCTACATTCATAAACCAACTACATGCTAAGTATCCCTATTTAGTTTTATTCAAATGTTAAAATCATACAAGGAACAATATAAATTTGCAATAATGTATTCTGTGTTATACATGTTTTATGTTTTTTTTTTGTTTTCTGTGTCTTATTTTTCATTATGTGTAAAGCTGCTTTGAAACAATATTGTACTCGCTCCTTTTTGCTCTCGGCGAAGGCGGTCGCACCTTTTCCGTCTTCCTCCCCTATCTCTCCTCGCTGGTTTCTCTTGTCTCGTAATTGTTAGTTCTATCTCTGAGACTCTCTTTGCCCTTCTCTCCAAACAAAAAAGGAATTATGGATTTGATCAACTGGTCTCTGAACGCAATTGACACCATCTTCTCAACGAGAAGCCTGGGTTCGGGGTAACCCAACTGTCCTGCAGGAACATTTGCAGCTTGATACATGAGACAGGTGGGAGAAGTGGTGCGTCGTGTGCCTGGCCGCTCTGTCCCTGGAGGATATTGAAGATATTTATTTATTCGGAACTTTGATAACAGGGTTTCTGCTGATGGGATTAGGTGGGGCCCTGTGGTATCGACGATTGGTAAAAGTGTTCAGTGCGGCTCAAAACCCCACTAAGCTGGCCGGCTGGATTGAAACAGTGGTGGGCAGAGCTGTTAGTACTCAGACTGTGGTTATGGACTGCAAATTGGAAAACATCGTGGAGAAACTAGCGGCTATGCAACGGGTTTTGGACAGACCTGGAGACCAGTGACGGACATTAGATATCTGCGAAATTTGCAGATATTGACCTAAATTTGACAAAAAAGATCCTTTCTCTTTTGGCTTCCCCCCCTTCTTCCAGACAAACAACTTCCCCCGGAGAACACGAGACGCTCTGAATTCCTTCTCCCCGTTCCAAGGACACCTGTTGCGGACTGGGTTTTTCAGACTCCACAGGCTTACACATACAAACACACGCACACATACATATGTACATAGCTACAGATAGACAATCACTGCCTCCCCCAGCATCCCACGCCTTCATGTGCTTTTACCCCCGGTGTGGGTAGGCGGGTCTGTGACCAGCGCTCTTCTAGCTGCAGGACCGGATGGCTGTTGCCTACATTGGACTACTTCCACATCCCCTGTCCCCCTCCCCCTGATCTCACACTGCCCTACTTGAAGGACAGTCTGGGAGGGTTTTTTTGCCTCCTTTTTCCTAATGTATCTTATTTTCTTATTTTCTATGCTACCTCTCGACTGACCTGTCTTCCCCCAAAATGTGATGTTTGTGTATGGTCGGAGGGGTCCAATTTCACTGCATGTAACAGTGTATGTGACAAATAAAGGCTTCTCTCTCTTGTAAAAAGCACTAGAGCATGGTACTAACAGCGCCAATGTTGTGGGTTTGATTCCCAGCGAATACATGAACGCATGTAATGTGTATATATTGATTGCAGTGATTGCAGTAAAGTGAATGCTGGTAGAATTATGAATGGAGAAAGAGAGAGCAAGAAATAGATAGTAGGGTTCATAGAATGATAGACTGAAAGAAAGAAGCAATGGAAAAAGTGTGACTGAAAAAGTGAAATCATGGGTGGATGAATGTAAAGAAAGAGAGAAAGAATGCATTCATGAATGAATGGTTGATAGACAGTTAATTAGGGTGTTACTAGGCTGTTGATATGTGGTTGCTGAGGTGTTGCTAAGTTACTCAGGGTGGTTTCTAGAGTGTTGCTGTGCAGTTGCTAGGGTACTCTGGGTGGTTCGGGTGTTACTATTACTTGCTAGACAGACAGACAGGAAATATTATATAGAATGGAATCTTAGGGTGTTTTCACACCTGAGTATTTGTTTCGGAACCTGGTGCGTTTCCCCCTTGGTTCGGTTGGTTTAGGCATATGTGAACACGGCAATCACGCTTGGATCCACACCAAAACAATCACTCCGGGACCACCTGAACAAGGTGGTCTTGGCCCGATTGCCAACGAACTCTGGAGCGGTTCGCAAAAAGTGTGAAAGCAATCCAACACAACGGACCAACGAAATAGGCTGTATCACAATGTTTCAGTTAATAGATATTGTTGCGAATTCATGTAAACGTTATTTGAATAGTGGAAGTAAAGCTTTTTTAATAAAATTATTTTTACATTTTATGGATGTTACAAATAGGAAAACAAATATAAGAAAAACTGAGAATTGAGAAACAAAAACCCATAACACATCAAATCTGCAAATTTCTTTATATAATAGCAGCATGCATAAATGAACATTTTCCACAATGATACATATAAAAAAAAATTCATGGCCATAAAATGGTTTACTTAAATGAAAAATTATGTTTACTTAACACATTTTAAATAATCGACACACTGCAATTTAGGAAAGCAAATACTATACCTGTGAAATTATTATATCAGTATTACTAAGCAGCAGGCGTTGTTGTGTTGCTTGGCAACTAGTATGCTGAATTGTTTCTGAAGAAATACATTGCTTGATTTATTATTTGGTATTAATAAACTACCATTAAACCATTTTTTTCTTGGGTCTTATTGTTTTATTAACCATGAACATACCTGATAACTGTCTGGTGACAACTTCTGGTGAGAACGTCAACGCCATTCAAAACCAAAGTGTGTCTTTTCCTAAAATGCCTTCTAATTACTCTTCTTTGCAATAGGTGCATGGTAAGAATGTTGTCCCGCCTAAGTTTTGATTCCTGCTCAAAATAATAAACTAATACAACAGCAGTTACCAAAAAAGCTGAAATAATCCCACAAAGGTGCTGTCTGTCCATCCTGACAGATGAATGACAACTTTGAGCGGAATACGAACCAAACCAAAATGAAATTGCAATATTGTAGCAACTTAACCCCTGGTTTCAGAACAAAGCAATTGATTTAAAGGTGTGAAAACACCTTTAAACAAGTCTATATGGTTTAGAAATATTACATAGAATGGCTGTCTAATGGGCTTCTGGGAGTTTAAGCTAGAATTTTGTTAGAATTTGATCACAAATATCAGCCTCTTGATTAGTCTAAACATTCCCTCAGTGTAAGTCTATGGGATTGTTGAGAAATTTCAAATGCCTATGGGGTGGTTGCCAGGGTGAGTTTGTAATGTCACAATTTTTTGCTGCTTGCAAAGCCTAGCGATATGAGCTCTCTTCCAAGTCTCTTTTTTGATGCTATGACTTTTACAAAATTCAGCCCAATGTTTAGTCTATGGAATTGTTGCCCACTTTTTCGTATGCCCAAAAATATTGTGATCGCTTATAAAAGTAATAGCACATCTGTTCTCAATAAGGCGGTTGATTTGATCCCTCATTTATGGGTCTATGATAAACATTGCGGTTCAAGTTACGTGCCAACGTTTTATCCAGAAAAAGAGAGTAATGGTGATGCTTTACTTTACAAGCACCACTAACTAGACAGTGAACAAAACTCAGGCCAAAATATTTTAATGATGTTAACATGTTTGAACATGATGCTAGCACGTATTAGCTTGATGCTGTTATGATTCAGCATGGCATTATCAAGTTTAGAATTAATTAGTATAACGACCTAGCTTGAGGCTAACATGCCTAAGCATGATGGTAGTATGATTTAACGTGCCGCTAGCATGTTTTAGCAGAAATTAGCATGATGCTAACAATTCAATTGTTTCAATTCAATTTATTTTTATAACGCTTTTTACAATGTTACATTGCTTCAAAGCAGCTTTACATAAAAAACTTAAGTAATAATAATAAAAACACAGAACAAATGTTGGACATGTTAATGGTATTATTGCAAATAATATGTGTGGGATGTAAAAGACTAATTAGGTATACTAGGTTTATAGTATGTTTACGAATAAAGGGTTGACTGAACCGATAAAACCACAAAATTGTTGAGCAAGATATGCGTTCTAGCTTACATAGGGATGGCATATAATAGACAACATCTTATGGGACAGGGGTATATAGTACCATGAACTACACAACATGCAAAATTAGCATACATGCATAAAATATATACAATAAAATATTAGACGTTTACAATTTAAGAAGCCCTAGGCTAAGTTAGACGTCAGCAGTCTCCCAGCAAGCAAGCCAACAGGGCGACAGTGGCATGGAACCAAAACTCCAATGATGTATAGATGGAGAAAAAAAACCTTGGCAGAAGCCAGGCTCGAACAGGAGGGCCAGTTCTCCTCTGGCACATTAAAGCTGCAATTTGTAACTGTTTTAGATACGAACAGAATTGATTTTGATGATTTATAGTTAATTATTGATGGTTCCAATTATATTTGATATATTTGATAATATGTCGGGCACTGAGAGATCCAGCTGACTACAAGACCTTGGGGAAGAAAGATGGACAGATTTAGTGTGGAGCCAGTACATCTGTTCTTGTGGGATCTGTAGTTTTTGGATTAATCTTGCAGGGCAGCCACCAAGTAGGGCGTTGCAATAATCGAGTCTTGATGTCATGAATGCATGAATAAATTTTTAATTAGTACATAATAGACTTGCATCTTAGGGTGGCTTCCTATGCATCTGCAGAGACATATCCACTGACACCAGAGCATCCTCTGCCCATAATACTGAAAGTAAGGTCGATAACTTCTGTGCTTTTACTTTCCTCTGTAAAAATGTCCTTAGATTGAGACAATGCTAAAATCCTCCTGTGCCACTGCAGTGTTGTAGCCACCTTGGAATTCTTCAATTCAATTATAATAATAATAATAATACATTTTATTTAAAGGCGCCTTTCATGGCACTCAAGGACACCTTACAAATCAAACAATACAACAGACAAAATAAAATCACATGAAAGCCTGCCTAAACAAACATGTTTTTAGACAAGATTTAAAAACTGGAGGACTTGGACTATTACGAACCTCAGCAGGAAGTATGTTCCATAAAAAAGGTGCCGCATAACCAAAAGCTCGCGACCCCATAGAGGCTGTCCGTGTACGTGGAAGTACAAGAGTAACCGCCGAAGCAGACCGTAAGTTACGTGATGGAATATGTACATGGAGAAGATCCAAAAGATATGAAGGTGCCAAGTTGTTGAGTGCTTTATAGGTTAAAAGTAATATTTTAAAATTTACACGAAATTTCACTGGGAGCCAATGCAAATTTTGTAAAACAGGAGTAATATGTTGAGAAATGGAAGTTTTGGATATAACCCGAGCAGTGGCATTTTGTACCACTTGTAATTTATGGAGCAATTTTGAAGGAAGCCGTAAAATAAAGCATTGCAGTAATCAATTCTTGATGTTACTATAGCATGCACAAGAGTAGCCGTGCTCTTCGTTGAAAGAACGGGGCGTAAACTATTAATATTCCTGATATGAAAGAATGCAGAACGAGTAACACTATTAATATGAGCTTCAAAAGACAACGTTTGATCAAGTTACATCCTGGCCTTAGGAAATTAGACGATTCATCTCAGATACAAATGAGAATGTCCCATTTTCTGCAGCCTGTCAGTATTTTGCGAGGGGCTTTCCAGCCTGTTACCACTTTGTACTTTATGGGAAGATTTTTTGAAGGTTAGATTCTGTTACCGATAAGAAGGCAAGCTTTATTGATCCCCAAGAGGAAATTTAATATGGCAGTGATATACATTGTCACAAACATTTGCTTCCTCAAAACAGCGACCAACTGCCAGGAGCAGGTTAAAATTATATTGGGATGCCCAACTGGACTTTTATTTATATAAATCTGTACCTGTCTTTAAGTTAATCTATGGAAGCAGGTAATATAAAGCAGTAATTTTTAAGCAGGGATGCGTATTCATCCTGGGGTACTTAAGCAAGTACCATAGTGGATGTGGTGTGATTTCAATGTTGTTTTGTTGTTTTTCCTATAAAAAAAATTGCAACTTAAAACATTAGGGCTGTCAATAAATTAAAATAATTAATTATTTTTTTGTGTGTGCTAAATGGAAGAACCATTTATTTATTTATTTTTTGTATTTTTTCAACCCCGAGTTATATGTGTAAAGACAAAGGTGGCATAAACAGTTACTGTCAGACCACAAAAAACAAACATGCGTTTGCTCTTTTGCAGATACAAAAACTTTCATTTTCCATTATAGTTGTTCTTGCTTGACACAAGTCTCATTTGCTTCTGCCGTCCCCTGTGTGGTCCAGGTGCTGAGTCATTTTTTCTGAGAAAGAAGGCAAAAATATCAACTTCCTGTCATTTTTTTGTTTCCATGGTTACAGGCCATTGTGGACACAGTTGACAACCTCCTGAGGCCAGAAGCCCTTAAATCCTGGGAGGACATGAATTCCACAGAGCAAACACATGCTGCCACCATGTTACTGGATACCCTGGAGGAAGCAGCCTTTGTCCTTGCAGACAACCTGATCGAGTCCACTGTCGTTAGAGTGCCTGCCGAGAACATCAGTGAGTCACTCTCTCTGAGATGCTAACTTTTAAAACATCTGACAAGGTTTTGCATTGAGCCATCTGTCAGGACCGCCACATATCAAAACCAAAAAGGAATGAATTAAAACTGGCAAGTGTCCCTAAAAGGAGTTAGGTTACTATTAAGGATTTTTCTGAATTCAACTTTTGTCAGAGTCCTTATTTGCCACTACGCTCATTTCAGTGTTGTTTTGGTACAGGGATTTACATAAGACCACAATGATGTGTCAGGTTTTGAATATGAACACCAAGCTTGCATTGTGGCTTTTATACTTCTTTGTTGCAAGTTCTTTCACAAACAAGGAACTTCAAACACTGAAGGTTAGTACAGTTCGGTTAATAATGGCTGTACCCAGTGGCGGACTGGGACAATAATTCAGGCCGGGAATTTGACTCCACCCCCAGGCCACCTCTGCTGCTGCAGTTCCTGTACTCTCTGATGGGCATGTTTCCAGGCCTGCATACCTCCTTTGACAAATGCACTGTCACTGCCTAAAGGTTTTGCAAATGCAAGACATACTGGAGCAGAATAGGGAGTGATTACTTTTATTGTATGTCAGCCATTTTCTGTTTGTGCCATTTTTTGAATGGAATACATCAGGAATGGCTCTTTCAGATGTTTGAATTGGGTGATACTTAAAAAAAAAATCTAAATCCTTAGACTGTGGACGGGCAAAATAATCAAAGGGCATATCAAGGCTTTCACTGTCTCTTTCATCTTTCCCTGAATCCTTCTCTTTCTCACTCTGCACATCTAGTTGCTCTGCAATATGAAATAAGCATGTTCAATAATCTGTACTTATAATTGTGCAGCCATCAGTTGTATGTCCCCAAAATCACAG